>JAZGTK010011881.1:0-15279 GCA_036877625.1 Ambastaia sidthimunki
TAGTGAAATTGGACACAACAGCTTCAATTATAAATCATTGTTTAAAACTTACCATTGCAAATCGTGTAATCTGAGGAAACAGTTTTGTGTAATGTGCTTGCCCTAGAACTGACTTAGTTTTTTCCCCAAAAATGTTACAGATTGCAGCTTTAACAAAACATAATAAACTGTCTTGAGCTGGATTGTGTACTGTTATTGTTTGGGTGTGTATAAAAATAGCCCCTCTGATGCGTGATGATGTCACACAGGATGGTCAGGGTTGAGGGGACGGTGCAGGGTCAGGGAGGAAGACTGTGGGTGGGCTGTATGGCAGGATATCTGCTGCAGTAGTGATGCTCAGGGCTGAGAGTTTGGCTGACTGCTGATGTAAATGCTGATGTCTCTCTCTGTGATTGAACGAGTATGTGCTGTTTTCTTTGACTAAACAGTCAAAGGTCTTGTTCACATGGCAGCTTATTTTGGCCTATTTAGACAGGAAGGGACTGACTGACATGAGAAGTGGCAAACCACAGTTAATTTATTGTTATCATTATATCACAATAATAGAACAGCATGAAAACAAGAGCTTAAGTAATGACTCAGCAGGATCTGTGAACAATCATAACAAAACAATATTGGAGGAATGTGGAACAGAAAATGTATGTGGACTCTGTGAACTGTAATAAATACAAACTATTGCACAGAACTCAGAATTTAGTTTTTTTTGTGAATATCTAGTTTATGCTCTGCTACTGTAAACTAGAGAGTAGATTAAAAACCGTGTGTGTCTTTACTGCTGATGTTATGCACTGTCAGCCAGACTCGAGCTCACTTGAGAGGGCTGGTTATTGGTACAGTGTCCAGCAGACAGGCAGTGAAGGGACTCTGGGGGTTCTGTGGCCGTTCAGGGGTAAGAATTGATTGGCTCGTGAAATGTAGCCTCTGTGTGACAGGATGTAAATGAGTATGTTAATGAATGAATTGACAATAAGAAGGTTAAAGCAGATAGACAGTAGCATTAGTGTTACGCTCTTGTGATTTAATGATACTAAAGACTTTCAGAATAACCTGCAGCAATGAATTGTTAACAGGACCAAGATGATGATATTGAAGATGATGTGTTAAGAAAGAAAATACAACTTTTTTGTTTCCTGTTAACTAGGTAAAAATATATAATATGTATTAGGACCTTATTTGTCACAGCTCATGTTTTGTGGTCTCAGTTGTTCATAGGTAATTTGTAGAAAGACAAATGTTTAATATTTTGCCTGTTGAGCGTTTGACATTGAACAAACCGTGCCTCTGTTACAGCCTCGATTTTTGTCCCTGCGTCTCCGTCCGTCTCACATGCATTCAGCTGCTTCATCCTCCCTTCCTCTCCTCCTCATTGTCCTCCTCCTAATGGATGAGCCCAATGTTGTCTGCTCCCCACCTTACAGCCGGACCTATTTTTAGCCCCTCGTGTCTCATACTGAGGAGATGCATGAAAACGGGGATCGCGTGTGTGTGTTTGTGGATTCTAACTGAAGCAGTCTCAACATTTTAGTTTTTTTTGTGAATACAGCAAGCAGGAGAATATAAGAGAATATAAATGGAAAGAGGGTAGGTTTGTGTTAAAAAAGTCCAGGTTCAGTATAGTGGAATATTTACTTCCAGACTGGCACACAGTACGCAACAGAGACCCTCATGCACGTGAAATGACAGGTTTCATTTAATGGAATGTAAATTATTGATATGATGATCTGTTATGTACATTCTTCTGCATGTATGATGAGACTCAACACATCCACATCGACACATCCAGTATGAGACAACAAACACATCCAGTATGAGACAACAAACACATCCAGTATGAGACAACAAACACATTCAGTATGAAACAACAAACACATCCAGTATGAGACAACAAACACATCCAGTATGAGACAACAAACACATCCAGTATGAGACAACAAACACATCCAGTATGAGACAACAAACACATCCAGTATGAGACAACAAACACATCCAGTATGAGACAACAAACACATCTAGTATGAAACAACAAACACATCCAGTATGAGACACAATTGAAACACAAATGCAAATTCCATCAGCATCTGCATTCATTGTTTGTGCAGTAAAAAGGCTCAATATCCAGAAGTGATTGAACTCTTGCTAATTAGCATTTAATGTGCTGTAGTGCTATATTATATTTACATTATATATACTGTATGTTTATTTTGGGATACTTGTTAGCATTTAAAAAAATAAAGCAAAATTAAATAAAACATCTGCATAATGAACAGACTTTTAGTTGTCAAGAAATGGTTGATTTAAAACAGCATTTTTAGTTGAGGGTTTTTTGTTTTTCGGTGCGTTATACTCCTGATGTGAGCAGTATGAAGTGTGGTGTCATTAAATGTTTCGGGTCATCTTATAAGAAATGTTTATTTTCAGTTGATTTCTGGGAGTTTGGAAATCGCAAGCATAACATGCTGCCCTGCTGCTGATTTCTGCACGTGTCCGCATGAGCAGGAGGGAGCGCGTGGGAGGGAGGTGCTGTTGGAATTGCGATGGGGAGAAAGCCAAGCGTGAGAGAGGAATATCGCTTTAAATATTAGAAGGAGAATGAAGTGTTTTTTAGCCGAGAAACTGAAAGGAAAGTGTTTCTCTGAGGTGCTTGTGAGCGAGCCGGAGCAGTGTGTAGATTGTCAGTAGAAGGGGATGCCTCTCTGCTCGTGCTTCTACATTTGCTTACTGGCCTGAGACGAGGATGGGCGGAGTTTGACTTCTCCTGCTGCAGCAGAGGGAGAGAGAGCACAGATGCATCAGTGCCAGAGACGAGAGAGAGAGAGAAAGAGAAAGGCTGCTTTCTGCATCGCACCACTCTATTCCTCATTTACATTCCAGACGGTAGCTCCTCTCTGGAGAGCTCCCTTCTCTGTTTGAAATGCCAATCATCGCTGGATGTTCCTTCATCCTCTATCACACACACTTCCTTCGTGCTGATGCACGGGAGCGGGAAACCTGACACGTGCTGAGGAGATTCCCCACTTTCCGTCTGACTGAAGTTGCTGCAGAGGTATCAGACTCTGGAATTTGTCATCTTTGAGGTTTATAGGAATAACGAACTTGACTGTGTTTTATAAAGAGTCTCTTGGGCGGTGATGGTTTCAGACTACTAACTGTTACTCCGGACCACTAACGACTGGAATTTTTGTGGCAAGGAATCTGTTTCCTTTCCTTTTTGTCCATGTGCGCATCCTGTGCCGGCAGCTGCCTGCTCAGACACAGCTGTGCTTCTCCCCGGTAAGGTGGAGGAGGTGTGTGTATGTCCTGTAATACTGCCATTTCATCTGGAGTTTAAGCTTTATTCAGAACCTGCTTCCATAGCTCTTGCTGTATGATCCAGTGTGCTTCACCCAGTTAGTGACTTCAGATTTCTGTGGACTAGCAGCTTGTTGCTGCTGATATGGCAGGCAACTGGCATGGACGCATCCCCCATGTTAATCAGGGGCAGCTGTACGGTGGGCAGTGTTTGCTGAGCTAGGCCCCCGAGGAACTAGCACCCCAATTGTGCGCCCAAGCGCACCCTAAACAAGATGAACGCAACTGAGCTGAACCATAGCACAGAACCCTTCTGCCTGCTGGACATTGGTTACTCCCAGATCTTTAACACCTGCCTGCTAGAAGTTGCTGTCATACTGTTCCTGACAGTGCTTATCATCTCTGGGAACCTGATGGTCATCTTTGTGTTCCACTGTGCCCCGCTGCTCAGCAACCATACCACTAGCTCCTTCATACAGACAATGGCGTATGCAGACTTCCTGGTTGGGGTCAGCTGTCTTATCCCATCACTGTCCCTCCTGTACCATCTGGAGGGCTTGAATGAGGAACTCACCTGCATGATCTTTAGCTACATGGTCTGTGTTTTGAAGAGTGTCTCCATGGCCTCACTGGCATGTGTCAGCATCGACCGTTACGTTGCCATCACCCGGCCTCTGTCCTACACTGCTCTGGTCACACCTTGCCGACTTCGTACCTGCATTACCCTCATTTGGCTGTACTCTGCACTTATCTTTTTGCCCTCTTTTTTTGGTTGGGGCAAGCCGGGATACCACGGTGATGTATTTAGGTGGTGCTCCTCCTGGGCCACTCAGCCCCTTTTTACTGCCTTCATTGTCACTGCCCTCTATGCACCAGCTGCTTTCACTGTTTGTTTTACCTACGCTCATATCTTCCGTATCTGTCGCCAACATACTCGGCAAATCAGTGAGCGGAGAGCTCGCTTTGGCCCACAGGAGCCTCAGACAGGTGAGCAAGCCTGTACCGACAGACGCTACGCTACCGTCCTCTTCCGGATCACCAGTGTGTTCTATCTGCTTTGGCTTCCCTACATCATCTACTTTTTGTTGGAAAGTGCTGGGATATACCGGCATGCCATTGCCTCGTTCCTGACCACATGGCTGGCCATCAGCAACAGTTTCTGCAACTGCCTGATCTACAGCCTGTCCAACAGCTCTTTCCGCAAGGGCCTCAAGCGTCTCTGCCTTCTTTGTCTGCAACGTGCCGACATCAAAAAGCCTCTGGAAAATCCACCGGTCCCTCCCCGCCCCGCTTGCCATGTGTAGTTCTTCTGCTGGCAAGAGAATTAATTTGGTGTCAATGGCAAGTGTCTTGTCGAGTTAAAAGTGGATACTGAAGATTTGAATCGACATCAGTGCACTGTCTTATTATGTCAGGGCATTTTGAATGAGGCAAGACCACAGAGGTTGGTTCGCCTACACGTATAGTTGCGGAATAACACTAGAGGGAAAAGCTGACCCCTGACCTCAGCAGCTGGAGATAAAGTGGGCAGTTATGTGAAAGCGGGCTGCTCCCTTTGTTACAGATAATGAGTGTAATTTCTCAATATCAAAGGAGTTCTTGCTTTGATAAAAATATAAAATAAGGAGGAAAATCTGATTCTGTGAAGCAGTTGACTTGTGAACGTTGACTTTCAGTTACGTTCATGTGCTCAGCACTGTGAGAATGAAAAGCTTATGTGTCTCTTCACAGCTTTTTAAATCCAGGTGCAAAGAATGAGACCTGCTGGACTGATCTGAAACCTCAAGCGTTGTTTGCAAGATGTTAAATCTGAACCTCTAGACAGAGACATTTATAAATATAATCCCAGCATCTGACCTGGTTTCAGACTACATTACTGGGTTTATTTATTTTTTCATCCTAGTAATACCCAGTTTCTTTCCACATAATTTCCGAGGATAATCTGATCATGACCCTGCTCCCAGTGGAAGAATGTGTTTGTTAGATCTGCAGTGATTTTTGTCTGGGACCAGCTCTGAGTCTTGACCTTCAGCAATCAGAATTAGCATTTTTCAAAAGACTTTATCTGAAAGAACAGAATTCTACCCTTTAGCAATGTTGCAATTACACGCTTTTCCCATTTTCTGCTTATTTATTTCCACTGAGGGATTACATAACCATGCCTCTGGTCAGAGGGCATCATCCTTAAAATACACAGTAATACAACAGCAAACAGACGGCCTATTCTGTCTGACTGCTTACCAACCCCTGATTGTACTAGAGATGAACTTTATTGCTGAAAAACACAAGATCTTTTCATCAACCTCCAAAGGTCTGTTTAACTCCCTGCAGGATTGTGGAGGTTTTCACCTGGATGTCAGTTTGATTGCTACTCCTGCTGGACGGAATGACTTTTTGGCATGACCTCTGCCCTGAAACACCAGTCCTGTGCAAAATGACCATGCTTTGTTAACATGCATGGCTTGCAGTTTTAGTGGGTTGGGTAACATCTGTCCAAGTGCATTTTTGAAAGAGAATCACACTTGAAATAAAGCTGGCTCTTCTGGACTGGGTCATCAGATGAACAGAGAACTTGTAGAAGAAAGGTGAAATCAAACAGTGGTGTCAGATGTCACAAAGTTCTTCTCTTGTATGTGCAAATGCACTTTTATGAGACATTTTGAGAAAAAGAACTATAGCGCCTTATTGTTTATGTTTGTGGCACACTTAAAGATGACGTGTACACACAATCTGTATATAATATAACTGTATATAATATGTGGAGGTGCCAAGCAAATAGAGGGCATTGAAAAACTTGCCCTGTCTTTATTCTTGCTTTGACATGCATTCGCTTAAATAGACGGTACTGTTAAATATCAGTTGTTACGCAGATACTGTAACGTTCTTAGAACTGACCAAAGTAATAAGAGTTTGTTTTTTTATTTGTATACAGGACTTACAAAATTAAAATGGAAAATTTAGGTTAAAAATAATACATATATACTTTTAATAATTTCTCTGTATTTAATGTGATTGTATTTATGAGCATGACCTTCACTGTCTTCATATTTTCCATTGCAGAAGGTTCTATATTATATACCAAATACAGTTGTTTGGTATGACAAAGAGACTGTAATTTTATCACATATTTTAGTAGCTTGACTGAGAATGCTGGTAGTTGTCTATAGACTGTTTTAAAATGTCTTCTGAAGTGTTTGGTCAAGCCTTTGATAAGTGAGACTCTTTTGGGCTGTCATGTTATGGCAGGACGCTGTGCAATACTGCTACACTTTAGAGAGAAAACACTGTGCACACTATAGAGAAAGGGCTTTTATTTTCCATGTGTCCCAGCTGTGTGTTGAAATGTGATGTTGATCTGTTGGCCTGTGCTGATTTTGAACCAGAGCTGAAAGAATGTGTGTGTTGCAGTTGGATGTTTTTAGCATTTGTTTTGATTGCTCTTATGATCAATCATCTTATGATCAATCATCTTATGAAGCATCTGACCTCTGCACTCATCCATTTACTTTCACGCCTAAATGTTCATGTAACATTTGCTTTATTCAAAAGTTTAGATTAAATGATTCAAGATTTTGATGACCATGCTTGAACAAAACATTAGTTTCTTTTTATAGTAATGATATGCAAAAGTACATATGGGTTTTCTGAAGGGCTAGTCTGGTTTTGGGTTCATCTGACCCTCAGAAGAATTTTTCTGTTCAAAAACAGCTAGATGGATCACAGTGGAATGCAGGGCTCACACAAACTGTTTTAAAAAGTTTTAAAACTAATTTCAACAAAAACAAAATTGTCAGAGCAGCCGAAAGCATTTGCCTGCTTGTGTTTGACTGTAGTGCTGCTGGTTTAAAGAGGATGAATTTAAAGACAAAATGTTTCTGTGCGTTTAACTTAACAGCTAAAGCACCAATCAATGTCAGCATGCTTATTAAGCACTGTTGCTAAAAATCAAAACTTAATTAAAAAGAACTAAATACAAAAATAATTGACAAGCCGTCTTGCCAGCCTTCCTTTTTAAAAACATTTTGATTGGTGGAATTTTGAAAGGGTTTTACGCAGATTGACTCTGATTTCATTCCTGTTTGCCCTCATAACAGTGTTAATCTTTTCTTTTATAAAACTACAAATTGAAGTTGTAGTTGGATTTTCTGCTCAAATTGTTCAGAATATCTGTGTTTTCAATCATGTATATATGAATATTTTGAGAAGCTGTAGATTTACTCTGTACACCTCTTTGTGTCTGATTTTATTTATTTACAGAGTTTATTTATTACAGATGGAATTGTTTTCAGATCTATTTTGAGAGTCTACTGCAGGTGTCAGCATTGCATGTTTTGTGTGATAAATGATGGTACTTGTGTCATGGGTAACAGTAAATAGTTCAGTGGGTTTTTTTTGCAGAACATTGATGCCAGAGAGCATTTCTGTATGTTTTTTGTTCCCTCTATGATGCCAAAGTGTTTTTTTCCTTTCCTGTGGGAAAATGACTGTGTTCTTGAAATCAAAGTCAAGGGCTAGTGCTCTCACGAGAGTTCATCTCCCATGATGACTTGCTTTCTGCTGTGCCATATTAGGACGTCTGATCTGACCGGGCCCTTGTCATTGTAGAAAATGGAGGGCTGATCTGGAACATTGTGTGTTTGAAGGAACACACCCCTCTCTGTGCACACAAGCACATGGCCCTTCACAACCTCCCACGAGTGTACTAGGCGTCTGTGTTGAATTTATCCATGCATGTTTTAATAACCATTAAGTGTCTGAGCCGGGCTCATAATAAATCGCTCGTGATGGTGCCCCTTTAAGTGGCTCTGATGTGTATTTGATTAACTGGAGAGAATTGTTCTGTAACCTTAAAGTGTCCCAAACTGTATCTTATTTCTTTTTCTTATCTGAAGTGAGCGTTGTTCACAAGGATCTGAAACTCACTGATTCACTGATTAACACTGTTTTGGACTAAAGCTGCTGGGCTGAGAGGAAACTGATCTCATGTATTTTCAGACTGTGTTGTGTTGTATGATGAAGGTACTGTGTAGTGTACCGCACATTTTCTAATGATGTAATGGTTTAGAGAAGAATTGTCAATAATATATTTATATTCTGGTATATCTGCACTGAGGAAATAAATGTGATCTTGATGTCTTGGACGTGTGGCATTGTATGAAACGTGCTGAGCGAGTCGCATGCATGTCTGTGTTTGTATGCATGCATGTATTTTTAATGAATGCGCTGGTGTGAGCATGTGACAGTACATGGTTACTTGAAACGGCACTTGTTCACTACATGCTCTCACACACATTTAGGCTTGTTGTGTTACAGACAAGACTTAAGCCACAGCCAGACTAAAATGCATGTTTGAGCTGGTAAGCTGTGCTCATTTTAACATGTTTGTATATGTCCCTAAGTAAAGGTCCAGACCATTGACCTGATCATGCCAAGGGATAAATCAAACCATTAGTGAATTAAGTGTGAAACAGTTTTTGTTAATAGCATTTTAATAGTATTTTTAGTAGAATTTTCTGTAGTATTTTAGTAGCTTTTTCTGTAGTTTTTTCTGTAGTAATTTAGTAGAATTTTCTGTAGCTTTTTAGTAGCTATTTTCTGTATAAATAAAAAAAACAAAATTGCATAAAATAAATAAAAATAAGAAAGGATCATAACAATAAAAATTGCAGCTGTACACAGCAGTTTCTTAAACCTGATTGGACAAGATGCTTTCAAAACATTTACTGATGACAGAAACGGACTATAAATCTAAAGAAAAGATGAGTCTTCCAGTCATCATAGCATTTCATAACCTCAGTCAGCTGAGTGACCCAGTCGTCAACAGTGAGTGTATATGTAGTTAATATTTCAAATGAACCAGGTTCATTTTAAGTGTTTGTGTCCACACTGAAAGCTGAAATGCTGTGTGACAGCCTGTCACAATATATTTGATATTTAAATGAATGTGCAGTTATGTGGAACAGGGTTTTGGACCAGTGAGATTTTACTTTACAGAGAAATTACTGTCCAGTGTGATATTAAAACCACAGAAAACCAACAAAGCGACAATAATGTATATAGGTTAGCACGTTACGTGCTGGTTAAGACATTAACTTAGTTTGTCTATACAGATAGCAGTGTGATATTAAACATCAATAACAGTGACAGTTTGTTTTTGTATGACAATTTTGGGTTGGTCACCACACAGAAAACCAGTAACAGAGAGCTCTGACTGACCCCAACATGTGACCAATGGGTGATGTGTTGCAGGGAACAGGAATTGGACACTCTCTGCCTTTTATTGAGGGAGTGATCAGAAATCAACCCACCCTATTCAATCTCCTCCTCTTCTCGTCCTTCATCAAGATCGCTATAGGTTTTATAATCAGCCCACCCCAAAAACAACAAGTGCCCATTTTGCCCATTGTTGCAGATCAGAATAAACAGTGTAAACAATGGTCAGGAAAAAAGTACAGCGCTTCCTGCGGAAGAACACACACACAGTTTCACAGCAGTCAATGCAACACAACATGTTTTGTGCTGCTGCGTGAGGTTCACACAGATCTTTATCCAGGTGGAATGACATCACCACAGCACACAGTAATCATGACTTCCAGATCCTCCGTTTCTCCACAGATGCTGTGAACGAGTGATTCTTGGGAAACCTGTAGAAAGAAAAAAAAGAATTTTCCTTCACTTTGTCCATTAATTCTTTGTTTGTTATTCATCTCTTCCTGCCATTCTTTGCTTTCTTGTTTTTCTTTCATTCGTGGCTTCCTCATTTGTGGCTTTAATGGAAAGAAGAACAAAATTCATTCCCCTGGAAATGTTCCTGCTCAAAATATCTTTGTGTTTTTTCAAGACAACGTGAAAGTAATTATGATAGTAGCTCAGTTAGTTTGAAAATAATGTAGCTTTATACATTATTTTATACAATACTTTATACATTACAACCTACATTTGGTTTGCGTTTTGAGGAACCAGCAATGCTTTGAGGCAGTGCAGCTTCAATACTTCTACTCCCAAAATAAACTTGTGTATTACCTCCATCTGTTCTTTCACACATCTTGTGGCTGGATGGTTCACTGTGAGGATGGTCTCATGATTATGTCCAGCAGGAGTTGGGTGGTGCAGTGGGTTAAGATGGGTCACACAGTCACTCGGCTGTTAAGGTGATATAGTTATACTGTAGCTTATATCTAGGTGTAGTTTTTAATGGTGTTGATATTTTACATTAAGATGTTTTGTTATTATGTCTTATGTTTTGTATATATGTCTTTTTTTCAGTGTAAATTCGCTGTGTGTATCAAAATAATCACATTCTGAACTTTGATGAGTGATACATTTGATAAGAAGGACGAGAAAAACACAGTGTCAGTATAAATGTGTCTAATAAAAAGTGAAGACTTCCTGACCACCACAATAAACCTGCTCACAACATGATCAAAAACAACAGCACCTGTCACATTTATAATCTACTAAAGCAGAATAATCTACTACTGTATAATCTCTAGAGATCTGTTACACTGACTGCATATGTTGGAGTGTGTGACTATTGTGTGTATCTCGGATAGTTTACAAAACAAAACAATAATCTTTGAAATCATAAATGTTTGTACCCCAGATCTTTCACTTAAAATATTCTTCATTAACAATTATTCAGTTGTTTGCAATATATAATTACATGTAAAAGAAATTAAATAAAAATCAAAGTAGTTTCAATGTAGCTAGCAACTTTTTGAACTGTTTAGTTTAACTGTATCTTAACTACTGTAATTTATGAGTATCTTGTCAAGCTACCGTTTCAAAGTGGCCTTCCCATCACTGTATGTACATCTACTGTCCAGAATATTTTATATTTTCTTTGACAATGAAGCACTTGAACGTGACATTCATAATTATGTGTTTCAGTGTGTGACGTTTGTGATGTGAGGGCTTCAGCAGTCTAACACTAAACTCTGTTTAAACATGTTGGTCTGAAATTCCTGTGAGACTTTAGGTCAGGCACAGTGTGTGTAGTCAAACTGGTCCGGTTATGGTCTGATATCAGACCTATTTTAAGCCTCTTCTAGTCTATTGGATTCACCATCGAACTGTTCCAGTTTCTCCTCTGATCATTGCCTGTGGGCTGCTGGTACAGGGTCAGTCTGCAGGAGTTTCACTGAGCTCGGCAGCCGGGCTGCTGGCTGCAGATGCATAATTTAGTGGCTTCTCTCTTCTACATAAACAGAGCATCAATTATAGAGAGTGAGGGTAATTAATCTTTGAAAAGGGGGTATATGCTTACTGATGCTGGAATCTGCTGTTAGCACGAGTGAGTGGGGGGCTTGTAAGCGCTGGGCACGTGCACATATCGGCCTACTATCGCTTTGTTGTTTGCAGAACACTTTCCTGCAGTGTGTTTTATGGGCTGTGGTTGTAGTGGCACTGTTAGCAGCTGCTATCTAACATGTATTACATGTTACGTGCCACATGTGAGGGTGTGAACTAAGAGCAAACAGCAGGACATGATGACACAGAATGCAGGACAGGTGTAGATACACAGCTTTTATCTCCCACACAAATTATGTTTAAAATGATAGATTTGGCTTTTATTCAAAATCTCTTACAGTACGTTTTATCAGTATGTGCAGTCCTAGAGGTTGAACCCATGACCCTGGTGTTGCTAGCACTCTACCAGTCGAGCTACCGGAAATGACAGGAAATGTTGTGGAGAAACACAGCGAGTGACATTGTAAATGAATTGCATGTTGTCAGAGAATTGCACTGAGGATTTGGTAAAATTGTCTTCGTGTTTCTGGCAGCGTGGTTTAGGCAAAAACTAGCTTTGTGATGTGTCAGGTTAACATCGGTGGCCCAGCAGCCTTAGACTAATGTCGACTAATGTAACTGTTGTTTTTTGTAACGTAGCTTAATAATACAGCTTCATAATCAGAAAAATCACTACTGAGGTATAACTGGAGGAAACACAGGGAAAACTTAAAAAATGTACTGGAATGTTTGACTTATTTCCTGATGCTTTCCACAAGTGGAGTACAAAACAGGTCGTGAAAGTAACGACAGCAGCAGTAATAAGAGGCTGCTGTGCTGTGGCTACAGAAGCTGTTGTTATTTGTCGTTTCTCCCTATTGCAAGCAGTGTTTTTTAATTGGTGTAATTTGAGGATGTTTGGTTCATTCAGAGTTTAAAACCTTCAACCTCACCTCCACCCCCGGACCCCCAATGTTCTGACATCTCAGTTTCCCCTTGAGGTGCAGTACACAGCATATGGTGAACATTTGCTGTTTTTACATTGCGATTGACAGACGCTGGTATTTAAAATGACATACAGTGAATTCACAGTACTATGTTTTATCAGGGCGTGTGTGTCCCTGGGAATCAAAGCCACAACCTTCAGCACTGTCAGTGCAATGCGCTACCACGTAAGCTACAGAAACACATACAGGAATATAAAGAGAGATGATGGGGAAAGTGTGACTGGATACATATAGACAGAATAAAGCTGCTGTGTGTAGCCACTGCAATACATGCAGTTAAAGATTGTAGTCTCGTCCTTGAAAGCAGATGAATAAAACATGGTGTCCTCAATTCAGGCTGAACCCCACCACACACACACACACACACACACGCACACACACACACACACACGCACACACACACACTAGAGAGATGAGAAAACACAGGGAGACTTCACTCTGAGTTTGTGCTTTGTGTGGTGCACTGAGACATGTTTCACACTGAGGTTATAAAACAGCAGGTAAAGGGGTTTAAACGGCACTATTGTTGAGTGTAGTTTCAGCTGTTATTGTATGGATTCTATGCTGCCTGTTTTTTTTATCTCAGACATGCACCAGATTATGGAAGTAACAGACATTTAATATTTACAGCTAGTATCACACATGTGCATCTAATGACTTGCAGTAGAATATGTGTATTCTATATATTTCATCATTTTACTGTTTTACTGTTTCTTTCTGCTGTTCTGTGTGTTTCCTGTAAAGCTGCTTTGCAACAATGCAAAACAGAAATAAGTTTGAATTTAAAAGTCCTTTTCTGTCACTCACTCAACATTGTGCTGATGACGTGACACTGGTGGTCCGACCTTGGGAGACAAATTACTCTGCTTTTTATCATTAAGAGAGAATTGGTTTAAAAATGAAAAAATAATAATTGGTGGGTGGGGTTAGCATGTGAAATCCCTGCTCTGCTCATCCAGATATAAAAGTGAGATGTTGTGCACCTCTCATTCAGATGCTGGTTCCCCCGGTGCTTCAACAGCAGTTAAAAGAGGGAACTTCTCTTTAAAGTGTGGTTCCCTATAAAGCGGATTTCCTATTCCGTGTGTGAATTTCTGGATGTGATGGGTGCTGTCTCGATGTGTAGGGTGTTCCTATGCTGAGGCAGCGTTTGTGGAAGGGCATCGTGTCTCTGTGAGAAATGCACATTGGGTTAAGGTCCGCACGTTGAAGGTCATGGCACATGCGCTTGGCTGGAGGATGCCCACTGCAGGGGACCCTTTGCTTGTTGGCAAGCCCCCCTGTGGCTCTGACACCTGCTGATAGCAGGAGAATGGCTCCAGGTGCTCGGCTGGGTGATTCAGTTCTCCAGGCCCTGCTGGGGTTCAGTAGCACCTGTGTACTTTGGTTTAAGGTGGGGATGCAACTGTCCTGTGAGCACACATCAACATTCTCCTCACTAAAGGCACAATGGAGCCGGTCGCCTGCTGACATAAACCTGACACAGTCACAGTAAAGTGTAAAGTGTGTTCAAGAAGTGTTAAATCACTCTTCCAGGATGTGAGGTAGACGTCTGTCTTAATGAATTCTATGACGGCCAACCACAGGCATGATGTCATATCCTACATTATTGTCATTTAAAAAGCAAATGGATGTGCCTGGTTAGAAAACCTACTGTAACACTTTATGATATGTCAACTATGTAAATCAAAAACAGATGATAAATTCATTCAGTCGTTTGGTGTTCTTCAGTGTATATATGTATATGTCAATATTTATAAATATAATATGAAATAAAATCATAAAATCATTTTTAGTTAACCATTTCAATTAAACAGCAGTTACAAGATTAAAAATGTAGAAACAATAATTTTGCCTACATTTTCCACACATTTTTTTGTTTTACTGAATGAACAGATAAAGATGATATTTTATTTACATGCATCAGTATATTATTATAGTAATATTTTGGTATGATGGACATATTTACCACTAACTACACAAACTCAGTAAAGTCCTAATTTACTGTTCATTAATAACTGGTGAGGTAGTTGTTGTTGTGTGTATGTTCAGGTATGGGGTAGAATTAAGAGATGTACAATATGCTCATGCAGGATAAGGCATTAATATGTGCTTTATAAGCACTAAACCAGCCAGTATGCAAACGTATAGATAAGTTTTTTAAAGTGTGAATTGGTCCCCAAACTGAAGTGTTTTTTTCTTTGAAGAATCAGAGACATTATTAAACACCTAACTTTACCACACTCATATTTGGCCTGAAGGAATAAAGAATTGTGAAAAAGAGACTTTGGGAATCTTAATGGCCAAATAAAAGCATAAAGTCATTGTGATTATAGTCACAGATATCTAGTAAATATTCATTATATCCACCAGCACTGATTGAAATAATATGGTATGTTGAAGTGATGTTAGTTATTGAGATGGAAACTGGATTGCAGTGAAGTCTGGTTTTAATGTTTCATCAGCTCATGCATC
Organism: Ambastaia sidthimunki; assembly: GCA_036877625.1. Lineage (NCBI taxonomy): Eukaryota > Metazoa > Chordata > Actinopteri > Cypriniformes > Botiidae > Ambastaia > Ambastaia sidthimunki. Next base: position 15,000 of record JAZGTK010011881.1, read on the forward strand.
AACTCCAGATCACTGGTGTGCTTGACTTCTGCAGTGTGTGAATCTCTTTCTCTCGCTACATCATCATGTTTGTGAAATGTTTCAGTATGAGATGCTCTTGGATTGACTGTGTGATTAAACAAGTGCACAATTTACAAAGAATTTGAAGTAATTGTTAAGAGATGCTGAGAGAAAACATGTTGTGTTCATTAAAGTACTGTAGATTGTAGAGAGGTGGTGTTGTGTTCATTAAAGTACTGTAGATTGTAGAGAGGTGGTGTTGTGTTCATTAAAGTACTGT
>JAZGTK010011882.1:0-15278 GCA_036877625.1 Ambastaia sidthimunki
GAACAATTTTTTTGAGAGCTAAAAATCAGCCTAGATTTATTACACATATTCTGAGTTGATCAGCCACATGTACCACATCCCTTGTGTGTATTGTACTGTGGTTGTAATGACTAAACCTAATGCATACATACTCAATCGATCAGAGCTCCAGTGAAGTTGTATGCGCTAAATTGCTCCGAATCGACCTCTCTGTCCAGCAGCCTGTGAAGTCTGGGGAAACAGATTTGGGCTTGTCTTTGCTTTCCACATGGATGACCATGTCCAGCCCCAGGGATAGCAGGAGAGGTCACATTCTGACACTGGTTCCTCATAGTCAGGCCCCGCACTGAAATGACCCCCTGAGGGCCCCGCTGATCACACCGCTACCTCTGTGATGAGCCAGACCCCTGACTCCATATGCTGCCCCTCTACGAAGCCACCCAGAGGGAGGGCCAATGACAAGAGGGGAGTGTTCAATTAGAGAGCTGAGCAGGGGCCTCTGTGAGTGGCTCCATATAAACTTCCCGCGCTTGTCAGACATAGCCAAACAAAAGTGACGTACGGACCACATACGGGCTGTGATGGATAAAAGTGAAAAGTGGTTCATGATTGGTAAATATTAAAAATGTAGTATATGGTTAGGGTGCCTACTAAGGAGATGGAGAAAATAATGCAACAAAGGGCCCAGAGTAATCCCACATTCACATTGCTATTACACAATACCCATCAGAGAGTCCCTGGTGATTGTTCATTAGCAAACTCAGTGGGAGTTTACATTCGTAAAAAAGCACTTAAAAATCTCTGTAGACGGCCATTCATTTATTAGAGAAAAGCAAAGTGGGTTATTTAATATTCATGGAATTTTGAAATACAAAAATAAAGCGTGTACAAATTCTCCCATTTTCTTTTTGCAAATGAAGTTCTATTTTGAAAACAGAAATGACCTTTTTTATCTTCAGTGTAATTAGCATTTTTAATTTGAAATTAATTGAGGATGATTTGCCGGAGAACAGTTGTTAGGCGCACATTACGTCTTTGTGTTACTCGTGCGTAGCTCCCGTATCTGTGCGTGCTGTCGACTTGTACATTACGCCTGAGCAGAGAACAGCCCAAAGCCATTAATGTTAATGTGTGTGTGCGTCTTCCTCCAGTCCCACTGTGACTCTATATATAGGGCTGTAATGATAGCCAGCTTCAGGAGATAAGAAGAAAGAATTAATAAGGTACGTTAGAGGATCCTCACATCGCCTCAAGACAGCAGCGCAACTGCTGAACATTGAGAGACATTGACTTTAGAGACATTGAGAGACTTGTGAATGCGGCGAGCTTTTGTTAACTGCGAGTTGTAAGTGCAAAAAAAAAAAAGAAATTGGAAGTTGGGGTGGGGGATATCAAATGGCGTGTCCATTTTCTGATACATGGCCAACTGCCTCTAATGTACATAACAGCTTGAACCATGATTGGCTGTTTGTAGACAGAGGTGGAAAATCATTTGATTGATTGCCTGATTAATTGAATGAGTTATCAATACTTTTAATTGTTAATAATTGTATTATTAAAAAAAATAATTTTAATAATTTAAAAAAGATAATTAAAAAATATATATTTTTCGGATTAAACAATATGCTGATATAAAGAACCTCAAGTACAAAAAGGGTTCTTGATAAGGAGGTCTTAAGTATACTTAAGTATATGTATAAGTATATGATGTCTTAAGAATGTGTGTTTTGTTGTAGAATCAAATGTGAAGTCAAATGTGACTGCTCTGGTGTATGGAATCTTTACATGTCTTTGTAGGAAAGTGAATCTCATTGCCGCTGCTTGCCATCAGCATTAGAATAAAATCTCCACAAGTATTAAATCCTCAGACACATTATTCTAGCAGGGCTGCAGTCTTATGCTCGGGTAAAACTGGGACACATGCCACTAATCAGACATATGGAGTGCCGAAAGCCAGCTGCTTCACTGTACATCGGCCTGTGCAAGTACAGAACAACTTTCATGTGTGAAGTACACACAGGGTTATGGCACCCCTGGGGCAAGGTCCAAAACTTGGTCTGCAAAACAAGTTACCAATCTGCTAAACCTGCTGTGCATTCACCAACAGTTATTTTTGTTACTTTAGCATGAGCAATTAAGCATCCAGTGTTGGCTTGCCTTCTTTTAAACAGTGTTTAAAAGACCTTTTAGTTAATATTGTTGTTTTTAATTTATGAGTTCTGAAGTGGGAATTGCCTGAGGTTGCACCCTGGTGATGTTTCCCTTAAGGGCTGTGATTTTATTGTGAGTTTTTAAGAAGTACGAGCTTTGTACGGCGTCAGCATTCACATTTAAAAGACAGGGTCGAGAGGTTAAGAAATGCACGAGTTGGACCAGATATTTCCTGTCAAAAGGGGGACAAAAGAACGGGAAGATAAGTCTGACTACAGGCACAATGTCTTTCAAGACATTTTCTTGTCCCAAACTAGTTTGTAATGTCTAGAGGTCACGACCCCTTTCGTATTCTCTTTAGTCACAGATCATGTGACAACGTCCCCCAGGGCCAGAGAAAAAAGCAGCGCAGATTGTTCCAGCATCTGTTGAGTGTGTTTAACATCAAACAGTTCCACGGGTATCATCAAATTCACTTAAAGATAAGTTAATCAATACAGCCTGTTTTGTTGCTTTTACAGTGAGGAGATGTAGGATATCCCAATTCAGATAAGATCCAGCACTTTGTTCCGCGATTGATCAGCAAATCCTTTCGATTTCAAATACAGAAATGAGCAACGTCTGTTCTCAAGCATCGGGGGGGAAATGAACCGCTGTTTGGTGACAGAGTGAACGAAACGGATTTTCGTATAAGATTTGACTCTATAGATGCTCAACCTGAGATCTGTCTTGTTAGCAGCATGGAGACCATCTTTTTGGACTCATGCAGAACAATGCAGGTCTATGAGAGCAGAGAGCTGAGCTACTGAAGTGAAACTGAAAGGACAGACACCAGCTGAGTCTAACAACTCTTGACCCGAGGGTCTAAGGGCTGCAGGTTTCATCTTCATTGATGTTTAGTTGTATAATAACGTTATTTATACACAAAATATATAATTATTTAAGCATTGCTGTAGGATTTATGGATTTTCTGATAATTCATTAATATTAATCATTAATGTTTGGTTACATTAATTATTAATTCATTTTAAAGCTGTGTATTTTTGCAATCTGTTTGTATTGACATAGCAGTTAAGTAAACATAATTTGGATAAAGTAGGTCAATAAATAAAATAAATGAACTGCTCAGGATGTATAAAATTTTAAATAGTTTTTGATTTGTAAATAAAATGCTTTTTGTATATTCAGAATACCTTCAGTAAATAATTTTCATTTTATTTTAGATGCTTCATATTTTGTCACTTAATTGTTAATCTTAAACAATTTTGCCTCTCAGTTATCTGTTTTGTACTTGCTCAACAACTAATATTTGTTCATTTTTAACCCCCCAAAATACAGTTTGCAGCTTTCACATCACCAATGTGGCCATTCAGTATCACAAAGCAGCATTGGTTTGTGTAATGATAGAGACTGTGTAACGGTCAAGGCCAAAGACATCAAAACAAAAGCACATGTTCTGGAGGCGGCACACCTGCAGTGTGTCAGTGAGCTTAACTGTGCTTTCAGATTACCAGCGAGGAGGGAGTTTTTTACCTTGTTTAGAGAAAACCGAGCAATCCTTGAACAACTACTCAGTGTAATCAGTGAAGTATCTGACCCTCAGGAAATCCCCACAGCATCCAGTGTCAAAAACACCAGCAAACTCTCTATCCTCATCACAGCATGATGGAGGCCATTGCCAGTCCAGCACACCTGCACTGCTGTCTGTGTGCTGCTCTTCATCTCAATACAAGCCTCTTCACGGCCTGTTAGTCACATTCCAGTGAGCTGTCTTCATTTGTATTGTATATTAAATTTGAGCTGCCAATCAAATTGATTTTCATCTAATCCACCTTTTCTGTTCTTAAACAAATTGATAATTGTCTTTCCTCTGTTTCAATGTCTAACAATTTCTTTGAAATTCTTAAAACTATTAACTTACAACTTTTTTCCAGTTCCAGCTAACATAAAATACGTCTGTTGTGTTACACACAAATCATGCTAAATTTGTGGAAAAAAGTAGTTTTAGTGGCCTGAGTTCTGTGCAACAGGCGATTGGTTTGTGTGCACCTGCTGTTCTGTTGCTGGTGTCTTTTATGACATTGAGGAATCATTCAGTTAAAGGTCCTGAGGTCCTGCTCTTCCTCACTGCTTCAAAAGGTGCTTAATCGTGTTAATATAAAAACTGCAACAATCACTTTGATGAAGTGGAGTCTCGTTCATTCTGAACATCACACTTTCATGATTTTTTATTGTTGCTCATCTCGGACACCTTATGCTGCTTCTCGTTTGTCATCTATTATCTCTCCCCAGTCCCTGTTTTTTCTTTAATATGCCTCTGGAATTTAGTTTCCGGGTCTGAATTTAGTAAAGACTGTGGCATGTCAGATGTTAGCTAAATCTGTGTCTGTTCATCTGGGCTGTCTGTCTACACACCTGATTTAATGAAGTAGTCAACACCTCATTTAGTTCTAACTGATCCAGTATATAGTCTTATATATATATATCTATTGTCTTACTATATATATACTTATATGTGTGTGTAGTGTGTGTGTGTATATATTCATATATATGTATATACATCCATGTATACACACACACATATATATGTGTGTATATGTATAAGCATCTTTGAACTTGGAAATATGTCAGAAGTTGGTCATAAGCATCATTTTACACAGACTTTAAAATTAACCTTTTAATATGAGCCACTTTGGCCCGGGTTTATATTTGTTTTGGCACAAATTCTGTAAAACCAGTTTGACACTTGCTTTCAGCCATAGCTGACTTTTGAACCGAGCATGTAGGTCATTCACCTGCAGCATCTGAAATACAACCACATCAACCAGACAGAACACAATTTAATATCACATTATGCAACCAAGCTGCACATTCATAAGAGTGGGTCAAAGATTAAGGCATGTAATGACCTCGATACTGGGTGATGGGGTTACGTAAAATGATCGACTTGGAGTGTGAATTCAGTGTGATTGTTGTATGGTTCATCTGAGTTCTGTTTTCTCTCCCCATAATCTGTCAGTGGTGTACGGTAGTGATGTATTACCGTAGGTGTGTGATACAGGAGATGCTGAGAATAGAACACAGACCATCAGAACATGATGTATCTGCTGGTCTGTCTCTAAAGGTCACTTTTGTTGTAGTTATTTATTTATTTGTTTATGACTAATCTGGAGCATCACATCGTCTATGCAGGATGCTATTGTCTGTTTGTCTGTAAAGAGACTGCTGTGTCAGATTGGGAGACTTAATAGAGTTCTCAGTTATGCTTTGTTTAACTATGAATTTTGTCACAGATGATTCCTCTGGATTTGTTTAGGAGAAACATAAACGGGCACAAATGGAGAAATTGTTGCCATATGGTATTTACATTTACAGTATTTACATTACTTATTTACATTATAGTATACAGTATTTACATTACTTACTGTATTTACATTACAGTATACAGTATGTACATTACAGTATACTCTGTACAATTATTGTGGATAACTGCTCAAATAATTTGGTCTTGCAGGAATGTAATGAAAAATGTTTGAGTTTGTTTTGAAAACTGATTTTCTCTCATATAATTCCTACATTAACTCTACATTGCTGTTTAGAAGAAACTGTTGAGATGTTACACAGTTTTTATTTGTGATTTTTGGCTCTGAAAAGGCACAGTGGTATTTTCTGCCTTCCCTTAATAATACGTTTCATAAGTTTTGAGGTAATATATGCACACTGGCACATTACACCTATTTTCCGGCTAATTTGAAACAACTTTGAGACGTAACAGACGACCCCCTGCTTTGTGGAACTTCTGCTGTTATGATTCGAACATGATCATTAAGAGACATTCCACTTTTCACATCCCCCTTTTCGGTTTTGCCAGAAGGTATCTAAAACGCATCTAGTGGTGCTTAATGTGGTTTTCAGCAAACACAGAAACACCAGTAAGTGATAACGAGTCTCTGTTTACTTATTTATCTCTCCCCCTCTGCTGTTACCTTGGTATCTTACAGCCCTTTGGCAGTAGCAAAACCTCGTAGTTTATTTATACCGTGCCTCATTATTTATTAAAAACTCAGTTAGTAGGGCAGGCTGGAGCACCGGGGAGTCAACGCGCTGCCGCTTTTCATCCTCCCATGCCAAGTGGGGCTCCCTCCTGCCCTGCGCTTCACACCAAAGCTGGGGAGGCACAGAAACAAAGACAGAGCCATTAGGGATTGCCACGGAGCTCCAGGCTTCAAAAGATCTCTCCCCGAAAGACACGGACGTGAACACAGAGGGGCTCGGCAGACCTGCGCAGCTCTGATTAAATGGAAACATTTTGTTCACCTTCAGGATGGCTGCAAGACCAAAGAAACAAGGCGAATAAATAAACAAAATTGTTGAGTTGCATCTCAGTCAGACAAAACAAAGGGCTGTGGGTTCCTTGTTATTGTGTGCATACAGTTGGCATTAGCTGGGAATTAGCAGTAGTTGGAACTTTAGGAAATTAAAGGGACAGTGCGCTCAAAAATTCTGTTGTTTGTTCATCCACATGTCATTCCATGTATGACCACATCTGACCACATAATTTTGTCATTTCAGAATTCTGGAAAGCAGGCAAGATGAATTTCAGGAATTTCAGTTTTGGTTTGTTTATCACACAAAGCAAATCTATCAGGCTTAAAATATAGTGCACATATGAACTACTTTACTAGTGATTTTTTTGGTCTTTTTTGTCTTTCTTTGACCTTGACATACATGGTCATCATGTAATAATAATAAAATAATTCTAACTTCTAAAAAATAATGTATTTTCTTTTTTGTTAAACTGTTGTTTTTGTTGGTGCCTTTAAAAACATGTTTGTCTCATTTTTTTGCAAAAACATTGCGCACTTGCCTGCTTGCTCACGGAACTTGTGCATGTGCCTTTTCCGAGGACATGCTGTGACTAGCGATATTCCCAGGAAGTACAATAACATTCTCATACAGCAGCATGAAAGGGAAGCCTGTATGTGACGCCACTCCGGAATGTCAAAGTCCTGTCAAACAGGAAAAGGGCAGCAGTTCGGCCAACCCAATCCCTGGACAGCTGACATGAACACACACCCTCCTGTCAGCACTTAAGCTGCAGGGACATGTAGTTTGAGACAGTGAGAGTGATCATATGTTATCACACACAGGTCTGACATACACTTCACAGAAACACTGTTGACCATCTTCCAGAAGTCACATCCCAGCTAACAATTTTAGGCTGTAGGAATGTTTCCCTAATGTTTCCATTAAATAACAAAAATGTTAAAAACATTAAGTTCTAGTAATGTTTTTAGACATTGTATTAATGTTAATAAACAAATCTTTTTTTTAATTATTTAATGTTTTTAAAGCTTTTCACTAACTTCTTAAGAATAATGCTGTACATGATAAGATAAAAAAAAATTCTGATAACTTTGAGAGAACTTTTAGAGAATGTTATCAAGCAGTCTGAAAATGTTCCCTGTTAGCTGGGACTGTAGGTTTTTTTTTACAGCTGATTTGATCACATGATTTGACAGATGTCTGAGTGATTGGTCAAATTAGATCCTGATACCTGATTGGATAAATGCAGAGGGGCAGCTTATATAACAGAGTCCATGTGGAAACAAACTTTTTTCTGATAAATGTTATGTAAACCCTCCCTTAGCACGGGATTGTGTAATTTTGAAGCAATGACCTTTGCTTCTGTATGGCATGGTAGAGCGCACACCAGATATTTCTGGACAAACAGAATTGCTTTTTAGTAAAAATAAGTCTTTAACACAGGTGTCTAAACTCCAGTCCTTGAGGGCTATACTGTCCTGCAGAACTGAGCTCCAGCCCTAATCCATCACACCTGAATCAGCTAATAAAGGGCTTCAATTTTTTATATATTTACAGGCATTTGTGTTGGAACAGAAGAGTTAGGTCTTAACTCTGCAGTACAGTGTAATTTGACACCCCTGTTCTATAAGAGGAAATTCTATAGGACCGTTATATAACTTATCCTTTAGTAACTTACTGTTCATATATATTATCTCTTTTTCTCCCCTGGCCAATCAAATTATAGGGCCAGAACTAACTGCTGGGTGAAAAAAAATCTGATTGGACAGGAGGTGTTTCAACAACCTTCCTGTTCATGTAAAATTGTCTAAAAGTAAACAAGTAATAATCCTGTTAGTATTGTAGTGAAGTATTAAACATCAGGAAGGGAAATGCTTATATTGAGACAAGACCATGTAAATAATGAAAGAGTCAGAGACATTGTGACGGGTAGAGATGTAATGCAGGTGCCTGTACCGGCATTTACAATAAGACGTTCTGACTGCAGTTCGTGTTCTTAGATCATATGAACAGAGCAGCATCAAAGGGACATTTAGGGTTGATGGGGTTTTGCATGTGTCAGCCACATTGCAGAGATAACGTGCGAGTTTGCGCTCTGCCTGCGTTTTTATAGTTAACATTAACTCTTACCCACCAATCAGATTCTTGATATTTAAATGCAGCATTTTACTGCTCTGATCAGGTGAGTTATTACTTGCGTATCGTCCCTTTATTTGAATTCCACTATAGTAGCTTATAGCTTTATTGTGGTCATTTTTTACCTATTAGAAAGAAGCTGTTAGTGCTGTGCGTTTCCAAAAATGTACAGAATATTTCTAAATACTGGTTGTTTACGACTGTAAACGCTCCGGTAATAAGTGATAACTTTATTAATTTCACTGTAAAAGTCTCAATACAGTACTTTACTGGAAAAACGGTTATTTTACTGTTGTTTTACTATGTTACATTTTGTAAAATCCTGGCAATTTTACAGTGTACTCCTCATGCACTTACATAAATTCTTTCTTCTAATGCTCTGTTCTGTGTTGGTTCTGCTGACATAAACAGTAGAATAAATCCTCAAATAGCAATGAAATAATAGTGAGAATTAGTCATTTCACTGAATGTACTTTGGACTGAGGAACTTGGCAGGCAGCATTAACACCTCCCTCCCCCGTTCCTCAAAGTTCAGGTTCTGTGACACAGCCAGATGAATCTGCTAAGAACTTTTAGGACATCTTGCTGTGCAATGAGAGTAGTAGGCGACAGGTCTCTTAAAGATTTAGAAAGGTCTCTTGAAGCTTTTGAGACCTACAACAGAGATTGGGGGCCTGTGTAATGTCATCACTAAGTTTTCAGAACAGCTAATGTGCAAAACAAATTGCTCTTTTTAAAATCAACAATCTCCTGGAAAGAGAGACATTTGTGTCGCATATTAGTGTGATGTAGTAGTGTAATGTTTCAAAACTCATATTCAATAACATCTTTTCCAATAACAAACATCTTGTTCCAGTGTGTGTCTTGTTGCAAAGTGCATCCAGCCGCTTTATTTTCCCTGTTTGTTTAAAATAAAATGATTATGTTTACAAATGTAATATGAATGAAATGCTTTCATTTTCAGGCCACAGCATTAAAAGCAGCTTGTGATATAAAGACACTAAATTAAATTACTTTGGATAAATGAAAACAGTTTGTTCCATGATGTGGCTTGTTTATTTGCATGCAGGTTATGTGGTCAGTGACATCATAGTGTTCTCTCATGACATCAGAACGGGGAGCTGCTTCTGATCGGATCCCCGGTTCGAGCACCAGCTAAGTGCCCGCTTTACCACGAGAACCAAAACATAAGAGACGTAACACTACAGAAAGCAGATCAAGCACAGTTCACATAAAAGCCCAAGAAATTCCCTCTTTTGTTACAACTGCTTGGCCCACAGCCAAGTTGCAAGCGGGAAAAACTGAATGTTTTTTGTGCAGCCACAGAGTTCTTTGAAGTTTCCACACAGCAACAGTAAAACCATGTGAGCGATCCTCAGGCAACCCCACCCTCTCGTCCACCCTTCTCAACCCTGTAAGGTCCAGCTCACATTTTCCATTTTCAGTCACTCCATGCACAATCCTCACTGTGAACTTTCCACAAGTGAGAATAGCTCTCCAGGAAGGGAAAATATATGGACCAGTCCTGCATGTCAGGATTTTAAATTATTGTAATTTATGAATTTATTCCTCTTTTTCCTTTGTTTTGGTCAGATCACATTTTGGAACCTGGAAGGTTCGGCCAATTCTTCATTAATCATCCGCTCCGTTTGGACTTTCAGGAATTGTAATAGGCTTAAACGACACTCCAAGATAATTACTCTGCTGATAATACATTTCTCACACTTTTCTCATGAATTCTTGTGGGATATAGTCTCATGTATTGCTTTGATATACCAGCAGCATTGAGTAGATCTAGTAATAATCTAGACAGATTTAATGGAAAATTGGTAAGAAACCCTTTATTGTTCTTCAAGGGCACAACCTTGAAGAGATTGGCTTGAGAATCAGTCTCAGTCTTTTCACATGCACAACTCTCAGGAAGACTTTGCATGTTTTAAAATCTTTAAAATAGAAGGAAATCACTCTTAACATCCCAGCTTTCAGCATCTACATATGCATTACATTATGTGTAGGAACATGTTACTACTAGGAACCTCTGCTAGGAACTGTGGAGACTGTAGGCCTGGTTCTCATGGTAAAATGATCTATGTTGGATGTTTTGAGGGACTTTTGGAGTGAGGTCAGGAGCTTTGTGTACATTTGTGGCATACTTTGGATAGGATGTAATGCTGGATAGGATGAAAAGAATGTGAGAAAATAATTACTGTCTTATGTTGAATCAAAAGATTTTCCCGTATGAATCATTCTTTAGAAGAACAGTTCTACCAGAAGGTAATTTCCAAGAACTTAACATGAATAAATAACACACATTTTATGACATACAGAGAATTCTTAAAACTGGTAAACCAAAGCTTTCTAGTTGCTCTTGCTCTAGATAAGTTGATTTACAGCACTTAGATAAGCATGATAAGCTTAAACTAAGCCTAACTTTAAGCTTAAACAAAGCCTTACAGCAGATAAAGCCTAATCCTGTATAATAGAGTTTGGCAGCTTAATGAATACATACATATTACACACTCTCTTCTTCATAATAGAAATGACAGCATCATTCTGGCCTGTGGTTTTTTTGTCTAGAAGGTGATTGTAATCATACACCTTCACAGGTAATTAGTGGGTTAGTTAAGGAGCTCCAACAGGTTCTGATGACAGATGTGGCTGGTTTTGAGCTAACAGAGGTGTGTGCTATTGTCAGTTATGGTGGGACACTTCAGAAGACCCCTACCATTACTGTCAGTGCACCCTATTGAGAGAGCACAGCAAAGCCACGCCTACACGCTCTATGGATCATATGTGTGCACCAATAGGGGGTGGGGGTGCGTAGATACTATGCATATGGGTGATTTCTCAAATCAAGGAACTTTTCTGGCATCAAGCATGATTTTACAAATAGTAGAAAACATGATCATTGTTGTTTGAAAAAAAAAAACATGAATCCAGCACAATAAGACCATGATTGTGTATTATGAAATCAAACAGGTTTATTTTAATTATCCATTAACTTTCTGTAACGCCAAATTATAGCCCTTCCACTCATTGCAATATGCGACATGTCACACTGATCACCAGTCTGAGAATAAAGACAGTTTTTTCCTCCCCTTTAAAATGACAGACAGCCTCTGTCATATTTCTCTCTCTCTTTTCTCCTGCTGTACATTGTGTCTTCTCCCTGCCGTTTATTATATCTCCAAAATTCATTTCATTAATCTCTCTGGTGTGTGTGTGTGTGTATTGAATCTCTGAGCTTGTCATCTTCCCTCCCCCATACTGAGAAAAGGACTTTAGTGCTGGGTCTTAACACTGACCCCATGCAGAGAGTGTGTTGAGTATTAATTGAATGTGTAGCTTGTTTGTCCCTTTGGGACATCCTTTAGACTAGTAAAGCATGTGATTAATCCATTAAAGCTTTGATATTAAACAAAGATAGCTGCTTTATTCCTGCTTCTGGAAACGTGTATGTTGAATAGTTCTAAACATGCGCCCTGGGAGAATCTTTTTCTTGAAGTCTCACAGCTCTCGAATAATCAAATGCTGTGCAACATTCCTTTGTTCAAAACTGTCTAATTCTGATTGGAGGTTGGCAGCTCAACCTGCCATTGGTTGCACCAAGACCAATCACACACTGCAGCCAACCTCAGTTGCTACATCTCTTTGCACAGATTTGAAAGGACTTGCTTGGTACACTGTGATGCTATTGTTTCAGGAGTGGTGCTCTTCTGTTTCTCTTGATGATTCTGAACCCTGTAAATGAAATTTGAGTCACTGGGAAGGTTGAACATGGGTGGTCTTGTAATTTGCATAGGCAACACACAAAGCAGCTGTATCAGCCAATCGGGTCTGCCTGTTGCTGTGTAATTCTTCACAAATAACCTCTAAACATCATTTCTTAGAGATGCTAAATGGCTGAAATTCTCCTTATACATCAGCTGCAAGCTGCTTATCAGGACCAGAGCTCTGGTAATTGAGGTGTGACCCAAATAACAGAATTTAACATGCTCTTGAATGAGTCTGGAGCTTCGCTGACCTACATATTAAGGGAACATTGGCAAAACAGTCCCACAATCAATATGCAGACTGGCCTCATCTCGCTCAGCGCACCAGCTTCCTCTAGCATTGGCTCTTCCTCTCTCTCCCTCTCTCTCTCTTTCCCATTGGTTAATAAGGTGGCTGAGAACTGAAGCACATGTTCTGTGTTTTCAGTAAACCAGCATGCCACATAAAAATGGTGTTGATAATAAGCAGCCTGGAAACATTTTTTTCTAAAAAAAAATTTTAGAAATTTTTTTAGAAAAAAATGTAAGAAGAAAAGTTTTCTTCTTACATATATATTGCTGATGCATAGTAGCAGTCCTATATGTTGTAAATCAAAGATGTTGCTAGACATTATTAACTAATTACTTAAATAGTACATAATTTGTGTTTTTTATCATTATCATGAATCTTCATCTTACAGAGGTGTTTTTGTAAAAGAAAAAAAACTGCAGAGTTTGTAAGTTCAGACAATAAGTAATAAACTAAATCTAATAATTTAATTCTGAATTTCAGAATCTGTGGACAGTTTTGGTTTTATTGTTATTATTATTATTTTTTTGCATGTTCTGCATAACATTTTCTTTACAGTTTTATAAAGTGTGTTAAGCACCACAGGATTGGGAAAAACACGGAACGTTTTGAATGCCAATAAGGAAACCTGCAGAGCTGGAATCAGGCTGTAGTCAGTAGGGCATCGCTGCATCATTTTTTTGGATGGATATATGACATATGACAGGATATATATAAAGACATGCGACGGCCTGTGGTGGTAGGGTCTCTTTTTGTCCTCTTTCTCTCTCTGTGACCTGGCAATCTGCCGAGTCAACTGACAAGCTGATTTGTCTCTGTAAGTGAAGACCGTCGAGGCAGAAAGAGCCCTCACTCTCAGCGAGCTCTGGGAGTTGAACTGAATCACTTTTCTCAGGCACTCTGTTTTAAAACAGCACTTAAGTTGCTTGGGGACAGACAGATAACTGCTCGTTTATGTACTTGAGGTAATTAGTGACACCCCTGCCATTCTAAACACCACCCCCCTTATCAGTCTGATCACAGGTTCATAGGTGACCGATGTAGGGATGAGTCTGTGATTTGAATATGATTTAATGGATTTTTAATGCTGTCTCGAGGGTTTAAATATGGAGTTTTGAATGAAGATGTTCTTCAGGACTCTGATGTAATATTTTATTGATGCTGCGTCAGATGATAACGTCTAAACGCCTGCAGATTTCAAAAACCAGAGCTCGCTGATGTTTCAATCAAGCATGAAACCACAAATCCCTACTTTGCCAGCTGACAGAGAACGTTCTTAGAATGTTAGTTAGTTCTCTCTCTACATTATTAAAAAGCATTTTTGCGGTAATGTTTGTAATTTTTATCATATCAAAAATGTTATTCTTAAGTTGTTAGGGGAACATTTTAAAAACATTACAGAATTAAAAATGTATAATGTTCTTATAACCAAGCAATAACGTTAAAACAACATTTAAAATGATGTTTTGAATGTTCCTAGAACTTTCATTCACATCTAATTGATCATGACAGATTCATTTCCTCTTGCCGGGCCAGTTTCACTTCTTCAGAACTGGATTGATTTACAGTTTCTTCCTCTCTGTTAATAACAATAAAACAGACAGACTCCAAAAGAGCCTCCCTGCTTACTCCTCACCTCCACAGGGAGGGACTGCCTGCATTTCACACATCCTGGGACTCCTGCAGAGCCTCCTGCAGAAGTTTGGGATGGTTACTAGGTAATCTCCCGGTTGTTGGGTCACTGCTGAATAGAGACCATTAGCTTTAGGTGGGGCCTTGTATGGAAAGATTTCTGAATTCATAGATTCTATAATTTTGTTATTTTAACATATCCCCCAGTTAAATTGTTTTTTTGTTTAAAGACATTTCAATTGTTTTAATACAAAAAGGCAGATTCTTGAAGGCCGTTTCACAGCCAGCATTTTATACATCATAAATTTATAAATAAGATTTTTAAATAATTTTCTCTTTTGATTCTCCCCACAAGCACTAGATTATGGAAATGAATTGTTTATCAATTCAGTATTCAAACATTTGCAGTATGTAAATTATGTAAATATTTTGTGACGTTAATGAAATTTTAAATGGCTCCCAGTAATCCTCCAGGGAGTTTAACACAAACCGTGTTGTGCTGTTAAAGCCACACAACAAGTTTCTTAATGAAGCTATTAAACACAAACTCACTTCAGCAAAAGGTGTGGACGTGGTTGGCAGTTCTCTGATCTTGTAAACCTGCAACAAACACTCTCTAAAGTTTGTCTTCTTAGTCTCAGTTCAGGTTTGCATTTTAGAGGAACATAAGAGAATGGATGCTTTTGTCCCGCAGCCTTTGTAACACCTGATAAGATCTGTGCTTTAAAAACATTTGATGGGGTTCTCGAACCTCTTCTAAGTGTGTTCTGAGAATGATGGTGATTCCACTCATTTGCACAACACTTCATTCATTGTCCATCTTTTCTAAGGTTCATTATGTGCCTCTTTTCTAAGACTTTTAAGCAGCTTTTCTTCTTTGATTGTTGGTTGCTTTGGATCATCAACTATAACGTTAAAAAACGTTACAGGAAAAGAAAAAGGTTTCGCCACAGTGCATTGATTCTGTTGGTAAACTGCTGCTTTATGTTTAA
>JAZGTK010011883.1:0-15278 GCA_036877625.1 Ambastaia sidthimunki
TAAGTTAAGGAGGAATTCGTCTTTCTATTAGTTTTATGTGTGTAGGAAAGAGTTGGTCTGGGTAAGACTGAATAAAATCAGTGTCTTCATAGTGAAAACTTGTCCAGCTTCCTGTTTCCCTAAACACAAGGTTTTTAGCTGGTTTATTTTAGCTGGTTTAGCTGGTTTATTTAATTAAATATTTTAAAAAGTGTGCTTGTGATGTGTTTCTTTAAAAGAAATGCCACTGAAAGTTTAGCTAATGCAATGAAATGACATTCATGATGGTGTCATAAGTGTTTATTTTTAGGCCGCTGTTTCAGTTAATGAGTCTCTGATCTCTCTCTGTTTCTCTCTTTATCAGGTTATATCCTCGGTCTGGTATTGTTGACTTTGCCCCGGCAGCGTCTGGTACAGCTCTATCTCTATGTGCTCACAGCTCTTCTGCTCTTCACTGGACACCAGGTCTCTAGGTCTGTGATCTCTGCACACTTATGTGTGGCAGTGTGCAAATGTACTGTACCCAGTATTGGTTTGGGTATACAAAATGAACTTTAACATTTAGAAGTTTTAAATTCCATGTACAACAGGATCCTATGGTCAAAAACTGTTTTAATGTCAATTTTTAATTTACATTCATTTAATTACAAAATACGAAAAGATTGTTTCTTCCAAAACCTTCAGTGCAGACTTAAACATATAACAATACCACATTAAACATGGGTGAATTAATTTTTTTTTTTTTTAATGCCTTAAAATAGACAAAATATCAGTTTCGAAATTATATTCTAATGTATTATGGTTATTCCATTCAGCTTGTCACATCTAGTTGCGGTGTCATTTAATAGTAATTACAATTTTAAATTAAAACTAGTGAACACTTAATTGAGGTGAACACTTATTTGCACCTGTTGACGTTAAAGTGAAGGTGAAAGTGACATGTTTTGTCAGATATGGTAACCCATAACCGAAATGTGACCTCTGCATTTAACCCATCACTGGTGAGCAGTGAACACACACTGCAAGTCATGAACACAAACACACACATGGAGCAGTGGTCAGCTATCACTGCAGCACCTGGGGAGCAATCGGGGGTTAGGTGCCTTGCTCAAAGGCACTTTAGTTGCTACCTGCCGGCACTGGAATCGAACCAGCAACCTACTGATGACTTTAACCAGTAGGCCACAACTGCCCCCATAACTGTTAATGCAGCTGTCTAGTAGCTTTGCAGATATTGTTGTGACTTTAATGATCAAGATGTTAAAACAAGTAAACTGTGCTAAATGGCTTTCTGTAGGGATTATGTACGTGGCGAGCTGGACTCGGGTTATGATGGTCCTCTCTACCTGGAGCCGATGTCCATGAACCGCTTTACCACAGCACTCATTGGTACGTCCAGCATTATCAACTCCAACATAACACAATTTTCTTCTGTTTTTCCACTGCTACATTTTATCCTGAGGTATTTTTAGAAAGGAGTTGCTCACAGCTGGTTTTGTTACCAACATTTAGTTCCCAGTCTTGCTGGAAAAAGGACCTGACTACTAAACTATAGCACAAAAACTAAAAGATAAGAAATGAGATATCAGTGTTCTCAGTTTGCTAATGAATAGAGGGAAAATACTGGGAAATACTGGGGAAATGGCATGCAACTAGCGCAAGTCTTTAATGCACTTCTTAACCATTTAAATGCTTTTAGGGGAACTGAAACTTTATTATGTGTTACTTTAACCTAAGACTGTGTAATCTAGTCTGATTGTATTAGTCAGGCTGCCAAAGGTTATCTATGTCATTATGAGTTGATTTTTGGATCAAAGTGAAGTATCCTGACATGATATCAATGCTGTGGGGTAGAGCAGTGTTTCAGGGCTGCATTTGGGAGTATTGTTTATGCTTTTAGGAAGTAAATAAATGTCACCAAAGCCATACTTCTGTAATTTGATATTGCAGGAGTTCTTATAAGAAGAAACAATTTCAGTAAACAAGCTGGTTTTGATGTATTGGTCAGAAGTAATTTAAATATACAATAAATAAAATAGAATATTTTATGATATTTGTAGGTAAAAATATTTTATGTAAACTAAACAGTTGACTGCAGTACAGTAACAATACAATGAGGCATTGTTCAAATAAAAGCACAATCTTGCACGTTATTCGTATTTTCAAATATTTAGTGAAGAAAATCTAGTAGAGGCATCGCACTGCATGACACTTTTCACATTTTATTTGAAATTACCCAAGAATTAAAACAATTTTAATGGTTAATTTTATTTCACAAGCCAAATCTTTTGAAATGGCTAGTAAAATGCAGAAGAAAAAAATGTCTCGCCTTTTGCTTAGATATGTCAAGTGAGGCACCTTGACCTGCACACAAAGAGCACACAATGTGTAATTTTGCCAATGCCAGAATTTCAATTTAAACTCTCTGTAAAAGTTTCAAAATCAATAAAATTTAAATGTGTTTAATGTAAAAAACAAACATATTCATAGGCACAGGGTGTTCATGCCTTGCCCTGGCCAAGCATGACATGTTTGTGCATATGCATACAATTTATTACAAAACCTACTGAAGATTTACGGGCTATGCAAATGCTTAGCATGGGTGGCAGGGCTGCCAGTCACTTAAAAATTCCTAATTAAAATGAAAGGCTGCAAAAAGTCTTAAATATTTTAAATAGTTGAAAAGTCAGATTTAGTATTTTTAGAAGTCTTAATATTCATTCATTCAATTAGACATTTAAGTCAAAACACATATTTGCAGTAGTTAAAGGATCTTTTAATATCCAAAACAGGTTTTTCCCTATTTAAACCTAATATTGTGGGATACTTTAACCTTTAATTATCACACAACATACTGCAACATGTGTATTAAGCTAGTTATTATTTACTGTGTCTTCTAGTTGCCATGTCAACACAGCAAAACAGCTGTCATTGTGAACACCCCCACTGGACACATTGAAAGCAGGTCTTTAAAGAAAACTTTGAGGTGTGCTGGTGCAATTTACTTTTGTTTAGTGTGTTTGTTCAGTAAGGGTATCCTCTGCCTCAGGTCAGCTTGTGGTGTGTACACTGTGCTTCTGCGTCATGCAAACGAAGCAGATCTGGTTGTTTTCTGCACACCTGCTTCCCCTAGTGGCTAGGCTGTGCCTTGTACCCCTGGGGACCATTGTGTTCATCAACCGCTTTGCCATGATCTTCACTGGTCTGGAGGTGCTTTACTTCTTGGCCTCTAATCTGCTGGTACCCTACAATCTGGCCAAAACTGCCTACAGAGAGCTGGTGCAGGTATGAATTTATTTCTGTTTTGGATTATAGAGGATCATAAAGGATTCTCAACTCACTAGTTTTGCTGTCTTGTGTTAAATTGAATACAATGGGATCATTTGGCTTTTTGGCTTGAATTTGAATGGTAATTTAACTGTGTTAACTGTGTTAACTAAAACTCTGTGTGAGTCCTAATTTAAACTCTACTCATAGCCGAAACCATAACTGACCCCTAAAATTAGGGGACAGTATAAATCAGGGATGGGCAACTTTGATAATGACAAGGGCCAGTAATTTTTGTCCTTTAAACCAAGGGGCCAGATTACTAATTCACACTCACATATTTTGCATCATCTTCCTCAATATTTTATTGAGGGAAATTTTATTGAAGGAACTCGGTGTACAATTAGTTCAATTGTGTGTGTGTGTGTGTGTGTGTGTTTTAAAAATTTTAACTATAAAACTGCAAATATGCTCATTTAAATGGTCAACTTCATCCACAAGCAAATATAAATGTAAATCTCAATTGCACTAAATGTACACAAAACAAATGTACAAAGGTCCATCTTACAGAACATTTTCAACATAACCTGAAATAAAGTGCTTAACATGTTATTACCAAAATCCACATATTACTATTAAAGATGTCCCTGACTGAATATAAGAATATAACCATTCAGTGATAAAAATTACGGTGATGATAACAGTGATCGGCGGGAACGATTAGCGACCTCTCCTTGTTTGTGTTAGAATATAAACTGGTCGTATACGGCCAGTTGTCCATCCCTGGTATAAATTGTTTGATAACAATGGTATACAAACCCCTAATCCAGTCCTAAACTCAAATCAAACATTGCTCCTGAGCGTAATCCTGCAATGTAAGTTGTTGATAGAAATATTGTTTCCGGATTAACATAAATGTCTTACTTGGTGAAATCATGGTGACCTATGGAATGTTACCTCATTGCTCTGTTGTGTTGTGTAGGTGGTGGAGGTATATGGTTTGCTAGCTCTGGGCATGTCTCTGTGGAATCAGCTGGTTCTGCCTGTGCTCTTTATGTGCTTCTGGCTGGTGCTGTTCGCTCTGCAGATCTACACCTACTTTAGCATGCGGGACCAGCCGCCATCCCGCGAGAGGCTGCTCTTGCTCTTTCTCACTAGGTCAGTCAGCACCCAGATCAGAGGCCTTATAGAGTCACTGCCTGACAGCATTACAACTCTATCAACAGCAGAGTTCAACAGCAGCAGATAGATTAACTATGTGAAAAAAGACTATGGCACCACTCTGAAAGAACTAACTATTAAAACCTAACTAACTATTAAAACACAGCTTGTCACCTTTGATGTTTTGAGTCTGCAACTAGTCAGTGACGAGTAGATTTGACAGTCTTGTGCCTGAGCAGATTGTGCCATTTTTGTAGTGCCACTTAGACACATCAAGACTAGTTGTAGACCATATGACAAATTTCAGACTAGGGCTGCACGATATTGGAGAAAAATGTGATAAGTGGTATCTTGCTAAATAAAGCGATATGCATTACAATAAATGCTTTAGGTTTGTAAAATCAATTTAATCATATTAAAATATATTTAATAACTGAAAATTATATAATAAACATGTTTCACATTCTTTCTGTAAAAAGAAACACTTACACCCAGTCTTTAGCATCAACCTAAAACTTTGACTACTTTACTTTTCGAAGTATTAAAATCATTTAGTTTAAAGATATTAGATTAAGATAATATTAATATTAAGATCCCCCTGTAGTCAATAATTTCATGTTAAAATAACAAAAGAGCTTCAAATAACAGAAAAGGGTCTTAAAATAGCTTGAATGTAACACTATATCCTTCCTTCATTTAGTATGCGGGGAACCAAGAATATGGAATTTTGTCTCCACTCAACCAGCTCGGCTTCTCTGATCCACTTGTTGACGTGATTGGTTACATGTTTGTGACAGAAATGGGCAGTTTCAAACTGCGTTTTTGAGTCCGTCTTTGGTAAACTGCATTTCCAAAAAAAATAAAAAATACTCAGAAAGATTAAATACTTGATTTGTCTTAAAGCATATTAAAATTGCCACATAGATATATAAAAAACATTAATTATTTTTTACCATAAATGGACCATTAACAGAGTTATAAAGAGAGTCTCAGATTAGTCCCTTATGAGGTTTCATTTTGCTTGAAGGATAAAAATCAAACTTCCTAAATAAACAGTGAAACATTTTATTAGGCTTTGAAGCAGTGCCATTATCATAAACTAAAGCCGATTCTAGAAAAGTTAATGTCTCATACTACACAAAATTTTGTTGAATAGTGATTGAGGATATATATGAAAATTTTATGTTGTATGTGTATTGACTTTCACTTTCATATTCTGCAGTATTGCTGAGTGTTGTAGTAGTCCATACTCTCTGCTAGGGCTGGTTTTCACTGTGTCTTTTGTGGCACTGGGCGTCCTCACCCTCTGCAAGTTCTACCTTCAGGGCTACAGAGCTTTCATGAATGACAACACCATGCACCGGTAAAAAAGACACCTCAGAATATGCTTAAAATACTCGGTTAAAAAAAATAAGTTTAAAGATACGATTCAGAGTGAATTTTGATATTTTAATGTTTGTAGAAGATAATATATTTGAAGTGTATTTGAAAAGTCTTCCTCTTATCTTCCATGGGCTCTTCTGATGTTCAGGGGCATGACGGAGGGTATAACAATGCTGATTTTGGCTGTTCAGACTGGACTCATTGAGCTTCAGGTCATTCACAGAGCCTTTCTTCTCAGTATCATCCTCTTTATCGTGGTAGCTTCTATCTTGCAGTCCATGCTGGAAATTGCTGACCCCATAGTATTGGCACTGGGGGCCTCCAGAGACAAGTAAGAATGATCAGTAAATGGTAAACATCACTTTATACAATATACATAAGCAAATTTTACACCAAGGCAGATGCTAAACTATGTAATATTCACAGGCAGCTCCTTGTACCATAGATAATCTGTCTAAGGACCTGGAGCATAAGCCTTCTTGTATGTTTTTGTTATTGCAGGAGTCTGTGGAAGCACTTCAGAGCTGTCAGTCTGTGTGTCTTCCTGCTGGTCTTCCCTGCATACATGGCTTACATGATCTGTCAGTTCTTCCGCATGGACTTCTGGTTGCTTATAATCATCTCCTCCAGCATCCTCACATCACTGCAGGTACACACACAGCACATGTTTATAGATATTAACAGCCCCTGTGTCACAACAGATAAAGTTTTTACTTTCTGTCTACCTGTTAGATTTTGGTTGTATTTAAAGACAACATGAAATGGCATAAATTAAATTGTGAGTTAGTGTAAAATAAAACATTGAGACAGAACCTAGACATAAAGTGTTGGAAACTTTTGGAACACTGTAGCAGCCACTTGGCAACACCTAGAAACCATCCAGAACACTGTACCAACCAGCTAATAATGTCCTAGCAACCACTTATTATAATATACATCATATAATATACAATATACATTGCAATACATTATATAACCGAATACTGTAGTGATTATATTATATAAAATATTATATTTTTCTGCAGCCTTTTGTCAACAAAAATGTAATTTTAGATGCAGAGCAAGTTATCATAATATTGATAAAATATGCAAATAATGCAAGCAAAAATGTTTTAATTGTTCTTTTTAATAATTTTTAACATAAATACTCTTTCAGGTTCTTGGAACCCTTCTGATCTATGTGCTCTTCATGGTGGAGGAATTCCGCAAGGCTCCGGTTGAAAACATGGATGAAGTTATCTACTGTGTCAACGGGACCTACCGGCTCCTGGAATTCCTGGTGGCAGTTTGTGTGGTGGCCTACGGTGTTTCCGAGACCCTGTTTGGTGAATGGACAGTAATGGGCTCCACCATCATCTTGGTTCACTCCTACTATAATGTGTGGCTAAGGGCTCAGCTGGGCTGGCAGAGCTTCCTCTTACGCAGAGATGCAGTACACAAGATCCAAAGCATGCCCACTGCTTCAACATTGCAACTACAGCTACATAATGACATCTGTTCTATCTGCTTTCAGGTAAAGAGGTGCTGAAAAAACTAGTAAGGTTGACTTGCATCTGTAATTGTATTAACTTTCTACAGAATTATTAATATGGATTTACAAGGTTTTTGAATGTTGACATATTGTTTTACGCATCATTAGAATGTTCTACCCATTGTTAGAGCATTTAGCCAAAATCATGTTACAAAGATAAAATAATACAGGCAGGTTATTTAAAACCATATATACTATGACTCAATGATAAATGTTAAACTAAGACACTTCTCAAATACATAAACATTGGCCTATATATCTATAGTGTTTGTTGAGTAAAGGAAACACTGTACTTATTTAAACAATCAGATCTTTATTTAGCCTTGCATTGCAAACAAGCAGAAATGGTCCAAAATCGTGTGGTGGGTCATTCACAATAGAGGCAAGGTGGAGTTATGATGTTTTGCTTTTTATTGGTTATGAAAGTATTTGCATAACCCACATACTGACATGAAGGCTATAGTAATGATTAATGGAAAAATGTAAATAGGTTAAATATGGAGTTGTAAGGTGTTTGCTTGACTGTGTATGTGTGTTTGTTTCTGGGTGAACTTCAGCATTAACAAACATGAAACCGTTTCCCCCTTAAAATCAACCTGCAAAATGCTTCATAATTATATTTGCTGTCTAGTTTTAAACATTGTTTATCACTTTTTATTCAATTGTAGGATATGAAGTCTGCTGTCATCACTCCTTGTAGCCACTTTTTCCATGCTGCCTGCCTAAAGAAGTGGCTTTACGTGCAGGAGACCTGCCCTCTCTGTCACGGACAGCTCAAGAGCCAACAGCGAGTCAGCACTCCCAGTGCTGTAACACAAGGCACTCCACGAGCCAATCAGAGCCCAGCAGAAGCAGCTCAGGGTGAACCCCAGTTGGAGCTGAATGCAGAGGAAAGCACGCCAGCAAAAATTGCCTTCCCCATGCAAACTTCACTTGAGCAGAACGCTTGCAGTTCCTGTCCAAAGAATGTAAACCCCCGTCAGTAAAAGAGAACAGCACAGGTCCAGCTGTTAATGAAGCTTTGTGCTCCACATTAGGTCTTCATTTTGCTTCCTGAGCAAACGGCAGCACTAACTCTAAACAGCTTTTTAGGTCATGCCATACACTCATAATGCCACCATAGAACCCCATTAATAGATGGTTTAGCCCAATCTGACATCTCTTTTGACCTCTGTAGAGGACAAAAGGGGATGGACAAAATGTTCAGTGCTTGTTTCCAATGAAGACTGAGGATCTTTCCCTCTGTCATATGATAGAATTTGAATTTCTGCATATATATACAAGTTCTTGATTTGTTATGAGACATGCTAATTCCAGGGCTTTTGGCATCATTGACTTCCTATCTGGTGCACCATAATTCATTATATCAATATATGACATGTACATTGATATACATACATGTATGTCATATAGACATAGAGTCATATAGACGTATTACACTCAGGGTCTTGGTTAACCTTAATTTTATGGAAAAGAGCAGCTGTTAGTTGCTAAATTTACTCTTTGTCTTTCATGAAGGAAAGACGTATAGATTTGAAACATCATGTAGGTCATTTCAGATCTCACAGATCTATTGACTTTCGAGTTGATGCTTCATATTCTATCCTACATACATAGTGATCTTTTTAGCTTATTGGACATAGAAAATGTGTACAAAAAATGGTACCTATGCCTTTAAATGAGCCACTGTGGAGACCACTGCATAGAATTGAAACTATAGAATGTCATTTAATGTGCCATGGGGCCATGTTCATGTTTTATGACACAATAGACCTCTTGTTATTAGCCAAGTTTTAAAGGGATGTGTGATGCTAGGTGGCTAGTAGTATTTTTGTCACATTTACCATGTGTCAGAAATAAGTTTAACTTGGTCAACAATAGTGTGAACATATTTAAAAGCATATTGCAGACCATGTAGACTAAACCTGTTTTCTGGTTTTAATGAATATTAGTATTTAGACAATCAAAAATATTTTCAGGGTTGCTCAGCACACAGTCTTATGAGTCTCATCAGAACGTGGCCAGCTCATGTTTCACCCAAGAATTATTTTTTTTTAATTGGAAAATGTTTGCATTGACTTTTTTCTTGTCAGTTAAGTATACCCAATTACTGTTCAATTAAAATTAACATACAATAAACACTATCATGATGTAGTCACATTAAAATTGCGTATTAATACTGCAGTTTGATTAACAAATTATTAATGCCAGCCTTAATTTTTTTAAAGCAAAAATATTTTTGTGGGTGAAATTATGTAGCTGGTCTTAAAATTTGAGAGATTCACACTCTGCTGCTGACATAGTTTTGCCATTATTTTCTTAGCTGTCAGGAACACAGAAGTCATGCTACATGTGTTTGCACTAATATTTAGAGAATAGTAGTCAATACGTCTTTTTTCTTGTTGGGCAGCAAATGCTCTGAGAGCAAATGAAGTACAGCTCAATATAAATGTGTGTACATATACAGAAAAATATATTTTTCTTTGTATATTCTTTTAACATGTTTTTGATATGCTATACAGTGTTAAAGCAGCAGTGAGCATTATGAAGTGTCTGGAGGACTGTATGAACACACTTAACAGTGGGATTGATCTAAGGACACTTAGTGTTTCTTTGTTGTTCCTACTTTAAAAATGCATTTCAGAATGGCAAGTTTGTGTAGATGAATACATTTAATGTATGAGAAAAACACAAATGCTATTAAAATGCAGCTCAGTACGTGATTATTTTTGGACAATTTTCTTGAAAGAAGATCAAATTAAAATGCAGCTTTATGTGTTTTTTTTATTGATCTATGCCATTCCT
Source organism: Ambastaia sidthimunki (assembly GCA_036877625.1). Lineage (NCBI taxonomy): Eukaryota > Metazoa > Chordata > Actinopteri > Cypriniformes > Botiidae > Ambastaia > Ambastaia sidthimunki. The sequence goes on from JAZGTK010011883.1 coordinate 10,127, forward strand.
GGTGTTTCACCTAGCACCAAGCTAGCAAGACTAGCACCTGGTGTTTTACCTGGTGCTAGTCTTATTTCTAGAGATCGAAATAGTTTACTAAGATCTAACAAAGGTGAGATTGAAAAGATGAACTTTGTAAAGAAAAAAGTTCTTTTAACAAATCTCTCTGTATTTTTTAATAACAGCTTGATACAGCAGTTTTCTGATTTCCTAATCAGGGTTGTTTCCTTGCTGTTATCAGGTGCTAATTTTACTGAATGCTTATATCTGAACCATACAAGTTTCATGTGTAACTTGCAAATAAAGTGCAATTCCGTTATTTTGCAAATAACATTCACACTGTAAACTGTAATAGCTGTCTTGACTTAAATCAGAAACTTCACAAATACATACTTCTTACTAATTTTAATAAAGTTATAGTTAATTGCAGGGTAAATAAAACAATTTACCTATTTCTCTGAGTGATGCCAACTTAAGCACTGTATAAAAGGATTTGTTGACTTCGTGAAGTTATCATAGAGAATGCTCCAAAAACAGCATTACTATCTTTACTTAATAGCAAGCAGTTTGTCTTTATTTCATGTGTACAAAATCCCTTATTAATAATTAACAGATTTTTTTTGTTTCTATAGTTAATAGTGTTTCTTAGTGTTAATAGTGTTGAAATTATTTTGTTACAGTAAAGTAAAAAAGTAAAGTAAAGTGACATGTATTTGTCAGTTACGGTTACCCATAACCAAAATGTGACCTCTGCATTTAACCCATCCTTAGTGAGGAGTGAACACACACTGCAAGTCGTGAACACACACACACCCGGAGCAGTGGGCAGCTATCCCTACAGCGCCCGGGGAGCAATCAGGGGTTAGGTGCCTTGCTCAAGGGCACTTCAGTTGCTACCTGCCGGCGCTGGAATCAAACCAGCAACCTACTGATCACAAGCCCGACTCCTTAACCTGTAGACCACAACTGCCCACTGCAGATGGCCAAATGTCATAAAAACAAAAGCATTGTGATGAATATACAAGGACAATATGACCCTAATGCTCACGCTGGTGAAACACCTTTACTGAGAGACATCTCCACTCATCATACAAAAATCAACAATGGTGACAATCAAACCATACAGGTAAATAGATCAGCTCTGAACATTACAAAACAAACTACTAAAAGAGTCATAACAAAAACAACAGCAACACTAAAATCTAAGGAGAGTAAAACAGTTTGACTGCATCATTTATTCATGCCACAATGCATGCTGGGAGTCATTGATATGTTTTGTACTATACTGCCACCCAGCATGCATTGCGGCATTAAGCTCATTGTTGACAATTTGCTGATTGTTTTTCACATTTTAATTCTTAAAAACTGCAATAAAAATGAATAAGCTTTACATTTTGTTGACAATTAAAAAGCAAGATAATGACTAAAGTTGAATAAACCTTGAAACGGCGTATTATAACGGTTAAAAACGGTGTATGCTAGATCAAGAATACACCTAAAGTAAATGATCAAGTCTTTACTTACTAGAACTCTTCTATTAAGTAAATATGTGCTACTAAATAAGCATTTGTTAAAACAATACACTATTCCTATTTTACTACTTTTTTCCCAAGGAAATCGGTTTGTATGCTGTTTTAAGTAAGGTTAACTGGATTAAATAAGATTTTACAGTGCCTAATTAATAATAATAATAATGTATTTGAGATGTAATTGTGGATTTTAATAATAAAGTCCGATGTTGTGATTTTAATATAAACACATGATGGCGCTGGTATATCATTTGTTCTTAGAGGACCTGTGTTCAAATTAATGTGCAAATTGAATATTTGCTAAATGTCCCTTCAAAATGGGGAAAAATAAATTTTTGCGATAACGATAGTTATTTTGGCCATATGGTTACTAAAGATTTAAACAATTATTAAAATAATACGAGTTTACGAGTGTTAATGTTTTCTTTATTGTAAAATTTCTTAGTTCATAAACGGTTAGATTTATTGTAAATATATTTCGCTAATGATCTAATTTTATTTAATTACAATTACTCTTAAATGTCTCGTAGTCATATGAAACAACAGCTTTTAATTAACTATGACGTTGGTGCTACCTGTTGAATAAACACCTCATAATGTTTAGATGAAAACATTCATTTGTGTATATTTGACATCATTATAATTATTTTTACATAAGCCTGTACATGAGATATTGTTTTTCTAAACATTGAAGAAAAAGGGACAGGAAAGTAGAGACAAACTATAAATATAGTGACCGATGGGGCCAGCGCTTAGATAAATAAAGTAATTACAGTGTGAGATATTTTGCACCAAGTGTTTGTTTTACATTTACATTAATTCATTTAGCAGACGCGTTTACCCAAAACGACTTACAAAGAGACAGCATTAAACATTTTTGTTGACGCAGACATTTCAGCGTCTGATAACCGGTATATTTTGTTTAATTATACGAAGGCAAAATCATACACATCACTCGGCTTTTCTGTTTAACTGGTGCTGCTGTGCAGAAAAAAGCACCCCTGCCGCGAAATGCACCCCTCTGGCGGGAACTTGCATTTGGAGATAGACGCCTCACAACGGAAAGAAAAGAAATAACAGCCGCATATCTCCCGCATATCTCATATCTCCCTCTAGGAAAGTGCCACAAACATGACACGCACCCCACTTCACCACATCGGCCCTACGACTGTACCCTGAAATTATTTGACACTGGCACCAACGCAGCCACATTTGGAAGGGGTGCTTTTCACGGATAGCCCCCCTGCCAGGAAATGCACCCGCTAATATCTCCCTTCAGGAAAGTGCAACAAACATGACACGCACCCCAAAGAGATGCTTTTGTGATGAACGGAATTCGAAAGGAAAATGAAGGGGTTGTGGAACATTTTACATAAAATAAAAAATCAAAATAACATTCACAGCACATTTTATTGGTTTTAATGGGAAAACGATGAGGTCAAATGAGGCAAGACACAGGTTGCCTGTTTTATCCACAGGTGTTCCTGTTAAAAAAGGTTACTTAATTAAAAGTAATGCTTAACACACTATTTGAACTTAGATTTTCCTGCATTTGTTTTGCTGTATTTTTATGTTGTTTATCATTCTCTGTTCAACTTCATTGCCGTCCATGCCGATGAAGAAAACATGATTATTTCTAGGCAGATTCTGTTCCTTTATTTGTCATATAGCTGAGTACAATTCTGAACATTTAAAAAACTTCTTTGTAAAGTGTTGAGACATGAATGATGTTTATCAATGGCATTATTGCTCATTTCTTCATATTCTCACACAGTGGGAGTTATTAGTAATGCCAGGCCTGTAATGGGATCACACACACATAAAATCATTGAACTCAGTAATCTCTAAAGTAATGCTTCTCCAGAGACATAATTCAGACAAAGTTATTGGCCAAGCTAATAATGATTCTCCATGAGGGAGAATACAATGAAGCAATGGGATTTGAGATGCTTTATTAGCAGCTGCATGCTTATACTACATGTTTACGAACTGATTCATGCTTCAAGAATAGTAGATCTGAAATTATGAATATTTATCTCCTGAAATATATGCATACTGTAACGAAGACTCAGGATAATTGACATCCATGTGCAGCTTTATTCACAAACGCAAACAACAAGTTCAGAACCAGCAAACAGGAACAGAGGCAATCCAAGAGAATAGTCGAATAAACAGGCAAGGGGGTCAGGGCAGGCGGCAAACAATCAGAATAATCCAAATAGCAAGGGGAAACGCTCATAATTGCATGCAGGTCAAAACAAGACTTCGCAATGAATAAATGAAAAACCATAGTTTATATAGTCCATGATAATAACTGTCAGGTGTGACAGCTGATTGGGATCAGCCCCAGGTATGTGGCATGATGGGAGTTGTAGTTTTAATGTATGAATCAAAACTCAGGCGACGGCTCCCTCTGGCGGTCCTGAGGAGCCGGTACGGGAGCCTCCGACGTTACACACACTGACAGCAGGTATGGAAAACAACAATTATTCAAATAGGCATTAATGTACTTCACTGTCATTTTTAGCTTATAGCATAGCTTCTAAATAGTATAGTGGGACAGTAATCAAGATGCATTTAACTACATATTTATATATAATTTATACTAAAATTGTCAGATCTTGCAAATCATATTTTCTTGTCCTTAACAACAACAACAGAAATACCCTTTTTTGTATGTATGACTTGAATATATAGTGGCTGCAGCCCTCAAAGTATTTGGACAGTTGTCATACTTAAGTCTTAAAAATGTCACTGAATACTTAAAAATGTGCAACTGTCATTGCTTTACTTTAAAATCAAACCAACATTTTAAAATAAACGATTCTCTCAAGTTTACAAAGAGGTGTAGCAGAGTAATCACAATGCAAAATATTCAATGCCAAAATAAAAGCCAATAGTAAAAGCTGTTTATAAGTAATACAGCTATTTCTTTTCTCATATATTTACTTATTGTTCAATATTTAAAAAAGATCATTATTTTTTCCCTCACATTTTTTAAGCAATTTTAATGTTTTCTTGTATAAATATGAATATTGAATATTAAATTGAATGTATTTCTGTGTTACAACCCTATCTCCTTACTAAAAGGATCCTTTGCATTCCTGAGCCCACAGATGAGTTGATAGGGATTAAGGTTAAGGCTATTGGTCACATTTTTTCATCAAGAGACTCCTTGTAAAACTTCAGAAGCCCTGGTGTGGTTTTCTAAGGGAAGCCAACCTGTGTGTTGGCTTTTTGTATACCATGTCATAAGCTATTAAACCAATGTGTGCATGCATTTATACCACGCTTGATGCTAACCTATCAGTCAACAGTACTGTTCTATATTGACGTAAGAGCAACAAGAAAACAAGGATTAATAAGAAACCACAGAACAGGAAGTGTCTTAAGCAGGAGAAGTTAATTCACTGATTTAACAAAAAAAGCATTATACCACATGATTATTTATAGCTAAAAATCAGCAGAACATTGACATTTAGATCTTGAATCAAGACTTTATAGAAGTCGTCACATAAGAATAAATAACACCAGAATTACAATATGAGGAAACAATGTATCAGCTAAATGTATCTGCTGCTTATTGAATCACATGTACAGATAACAGAAAGCCAGCCTTATTGTCATAACAA
>JAZGTK010011884.1:0-15277 GCA_036877625.1 Ambastaia sidthimunki
CGATCAGTGTAGCGTAACAGGAAACAAACCACCTCGTTCTCCACGCGTACACACTCGGGAGGTGAGCGAGTTATACTGTACTGCGGTACAGTACACTGAGTTCTGCCCCTTTAAAGCTCTTAAACCCATAAATATGTGGAATAACTTTCACACACTGCTTTACAGACAAAATTAACACATAAAAACAAAGACAAAGCCTGAAAATTACAGATTTAATTTTATGCCGAGTTTATTAATTTCCTCTCTGCATTTAAAATAAACTCATTTAAAATATTCAGTTCCATCTATAAAGAATAAAGACTTTCTGCTTTTCTGTCTCTCTCCAGGACCTTCTGCTGTCCTCGAATGACCTGGAGGACTTATTAAAGACAGCTGAAGACAGTGACTCCGTTCGTGCAAAATTGACTGTGAGTAGCAATGCTAGAGATTGTGTTGAGGTCTTGTCTTGACATCTTTAGCGTTACAGTTCACTGTAAAATGAAAATTATTAATCATTTACTCAGACTGTCATTTTAAAATTGTATGACGTTTGTTTTGCAGAAAGCAGAAGAAGATATTTTGCTGAATGTTCAGTGTTCTGTTTTTTTAACGCAAAAATGAAACTGGGGTCACCAAACTTGAAAAATGTTAAATAAATAAGCTGTAATAAATAATAAAACTCTGAACATTTTGCATTATATCTTTGAGTAAAAGTCGTGAGTTTGGTATGACATGGGTCGTGAGTAAATGATCGTCATCATGACATCATGACTTGAACGTAGCCCAGCATGTTTAAAGTCAATCGCAATCAGTCACCTGTATTTCATTACATATTGTCAAGAAGTTGTCAGATGTTAAAGGCAAAAAAGGACCTGTTGTATTTCTGATGGTGTCTGTCTGTCCGGCTGGACTGAGAACTTTTCTGTCTGTTCTTTTCCCTTTGATGTCTCTGCCAATTTTGGTTTGCCAGTTTCCTGCACACATTGTCCCAGCGGAACAGGTTAATAATAAACAGCTGGCTTTCTCCAAGCTCTTTAACATAACCAAAGGTCAGAGGTCATGACATGATGCAGGCCAGAATTGAATCACACCTCAAGATAACCACTAAGCCATGGCTCTGTTTTAAAACGTTAAAACATTCCACTAACAATTTATTAATAACGTTTGTGAAATGTTTGTATGAAGTTTTTTAACTTGTTTGTAAAAGGTTCTACTAATACAGTGCTGCAAGAACGTTTTCTGATAACTTTGAGAGAACTATCAGAGCACCTTAGCCAACGTTCTGAGAATGTTTCCTGTTAGCTAGGAGTACTGTATGTCAGTGTATGTTTAGAAAAGCTTTGCTCCTCCCGTGGGTTTTGTTTGGCACAAGCCTGTAATTGATTCTGCACTGAACGTATGTTTGGGTTGGACTGAATTCTCCTCTAGGGAAGTATTACAATTACTCACACAGACTGTGAAGAATTCAACAGCTCCAGACGTGCCTTTGAACTCGGTCTTTCTTTGAGTGTAAAGTAACAGGCGTAAGATGAATTTCATATCTGTGTTTAAAGGTAATTTATTTGTTAATGGACAAATGTGTTGACATGAATTGGCAGCCATCCTTAAGCAAAAAAACTCAGTGTTGTCAAAGCCTGCGTTTAGTGTCTTCCTGAACATCATAAGATTTCTGCTATGCTAGTTTTCTCACCTATTCTTCCTGATATCAGAGACAGTAAATAACCAACAAATACCCCAGCTAACAATGTTAGATTGTAAGAACGTTTTCCAATAAGCACCAAAAATGTAAATAATAATTTTTTGAAAGTTCTATGATTCCTGTAAAAAACAACTTTGTCTCTGTCTTCTAAGATGAGTTTGCTGAAGGATTTACACTCTTAAAACAGTTTTTTACAAGCCAATAGAGGAACCTTTTTGGTTACATGGTTCCATAAAGAACCTTTAACATCTGTACAACCTTTCTGTTTCACTTAAGGTTTTTCAGAGGAAAAAGATCTTGTATAAAAAGCTAAGAAAGAAATGTTTTTTCTAAAGAACCAAAAGGAACAAAAAGGTTCTTCTATGGCTTTAAAGAACCTTCTGTAGCACCTTTTTTAAGAGTGTAGCCCAACCTCAGCTGCTTAGAGTTCCACCCACAATGCCAGAGTATCTTAACTGATGCCCCCAGCAGCACAACAAGGATTTACCAGCTGTTTGGTATAAAGTATTACAACTATAAACAAGTTTGTAATGAATTAAATACCTATTTGCTTGCATCACAGTGAAAAATTGTATGTTTCTCTTTTTGGATGTCATAGTGGCAATTACCAGTTGTGATTATGAGGCCTTTGTCCGTGTATGAGCTCAGCCGTGCAAACTGTTACAGAGGTTAAAACATTTATCCTTTCTTGAGAAGCGTGATTATATATCATTGTGCTGGCATCTGTATGTCTCTGTCTCTATGTCCTGGGGCAATCACAGACTGTTGCCATTGCCCTCAGCTGTAGAGCCCCACTGACTCTAATTATGGGCTGTGAGTCAGTAATTCAGCATCCATCCGTCCGTCTCAAACCCCCCAATAAATCAGATGGAGTAAATGCAAAGTGATTGTGTCATGCAGAGATATGACGTCTCTCTCTCTCTCTCTCTCCTCTGTCTCCTCTGTCATTATGTCTTTTTTCTAGTTCTGTCGATAGATGGATGGATGGATGGATAGATAGATAGATAGACAGATGAAAGTAAATTTCTGGAAGCCATTATCATCTGTACTTTGATATCAGGTGGTTTGGTGACTCTTGTGAGTCGTTGTGGAGGTGAAGTCATGTTTTCTGTGTTGTGGTTTGGAGACGGTGAGCACGGCTGGCCTCTGGCTCTTCTCCGTGATGCAGAAACCAACAGTCGCCTCATCTTGCCCAGTCGCACGCAGTTCAGATCGGCAAGATTTCTGCTGGCTGTCAGGAAATCCCGCAACCGGTGCATTTTGTCAGATGATGCCAATTACACGTGTCTGCAAGATAAATGTGCACAGTGCTTTAATTTCCCATACGCACTTCTGTCCCTGTGAATTTACTGATAGATGTGTGAAGGGTTTTGTTTCTTTCAGTGAATGCTTATCTCCCCTGGCAAGCATGTAATTACATGTATCTGGACACTACAGTGTTCTATCCACTTACAAGAATGAGAACACACACACACACCAGCTCAATTATCCTGAGGCCACACAGTCAAACAGGTGTCTCATTGTGTGAAGTAGTGTGTATGTGCGTGTGTTTGCGTGTGTGTGTGTGTGCGTGTGTTTGTGGGTGGATAAAGAGTTTGTGGGTGTGTGAGTGTCTTCTGCTTGTATTTGGGTCTACCTGTGAGTTCAGATGCATTTTGTTGTAGGTGATATGTGAATGAGGAGTGAATGGGAGTGTGTGTGTGTGTTTGTACCATCATGAGAATCTGCTTGTGTTTGCTGGCTTGGATTTTGTTGGATTTAATGAGATTTGGAGTACAAGGTCAAAGGATTCACATTCCGAAGGTATGATGTCATTCCGGCAACCCTTTCCAAATATGTTTGTTTTGCAAAATTGTCCTTACAAATCACATGCAATTTGTGGTGTAAAAATAGCACAAAATACAAAATAGAGTTTTGGTTCTGTCCATTAAAAGGTATGAGTGACTTGTTGAATACTTCATGAAGATCCACTTTAGTTTGATGATGATTTAAGATTTATAGATGAATGTTTACACTCAGGTTTACATTGTGTAATGAAATGTTCAGTCTCCTCTAAACTGACTGTGGTTTGGCTTCAGATGTGAGAGGTTAAAGTGGTTTCAGTTTATATGGGGGAAATTCAGTTTTCACTGATCTGGTTTAATCCAGATTACCACAAAGGCTGGGTTCATGTCTAGTGTCAGACTGCAGATTTATACCATATTTGACATTTATTAGTTCTGCAGTATTTGCACGCTATTGCATTTCATTTTTACTACGTTTTTCTTTTTTATAATTCTGGTTTGGGGCGACAACATCCCTAGTGGATCCAACGCAGCATTTAAAAAAAAAAATAAAGGACCTAGCATTTATTTATCACAGGCAAAACTTAATGTGTGCATCTTCTAGCATACAAACACACGATGCTAATGTACAAAATAAACGTTATTGTCAAATAAGTCACATAATTTATCTTTTATGGTCAATCGTAAGCGTCTTACGTTCTGCATTTATAAATAACTGATTTTGCTTTGAGAGCGAGTCTTATCGCATATTTTCACCACAGCAGAAGTGGCACTTCAATCCCATAATGCACCTCAGCAGCATAACGCTCGGCTGCCATAGAAACGCACTGAAAACACTTGTTAGGCTTGGTTCTAAATGCACCAGTAGAAACATGCGTTTATTGACATTTCTTTTAAAAAATTGAAGTTGTCTGCGGATCATCTTGACATGTAAAGACATAACTGCCTTTCGCAACTTTGTACCTTTATGAACGTGAGTTTTGGCATAAAGAATAAATACAGACTTAGATAACAACTCAAACTCTCTCCACTCTATCTAATACAACCAAACATCACAAAGTTACATGAGCCAGTTCACGCGCACCCTTCTCTTTTATTCCAACTTATTACTTTCTAAAATTGCCATTATATGCCTTTACAATGTTAAACATGCTTTTTTTTTAATGCTTTATATAGTTATATAGCTTTATATATATAGTATTTTTCGTGTTATTGTAGTTTATGTGGGTGATTCCCGAGAGAGGGGGCAAAGAAAGATTGTACCCCATTGTTAAATGTTTGGGAAGCACTAACCACTTCTTTATGTTCATTTTTGTATTATTATAACACACAGAGCAAAATTTAATTCCCAGCCTGGCATTGTCTTTAAAATCACTTGGTGACAGAAAAACAACAGCTGGGCGAGACCAGAATAACATGATGGATGAGGCAGACAAATTAATTTAGCTATTTCTGCAGCTGTAATTGGTTTCATGTTTTTTTAAATATTTTTCATCGCTTCTAACTAACATCTTTTCTCCATATTAAACTTTTTAGTTTTTGTTCCATTTTGTTCTATTTCTCACTTGAAATAATTTTAAATATCCAGGATGTTCAGAGCATAAGAAGTGTTTTATGACAGACTGTGTTAGTCAGAGAGCAAGATTCAGCTGGTTTGCCCATGTGACTAACTGTGTCTCTGTGATAGATTTATGTGTGTGCGTGACTGTGTATTTAAATTTTTCTAGGCATTACAGACCAAAACATCGGATGAAAATTTGTGTATTGCAATAATACTGATTATTTACAAAATAAGCATTTTTTGCTTATGCACTTTTATTTTCATGCCTGTCAGGCCACAACCGTTCCTGAATTATTTGCAGTAGACAAAAAAAACAAACAGTCGCATTTGATGCATAATTTTTTGCAGCAGTGATGTGCAGCAGTGTTGCAAGCATTTTCTCCTGGTCCCAGTCACAGAAATCCCCCTAGTGGACGAATGGTGTTATAGCCGAGCTTGACTGTAAGCTGTTGGCAGGCTATTAGAGGGATATGAGGCTAACAGCGGGGAGATAAGCTGGACAACAGCCCACCACAGACAGCTGGAGATCAAGTGTCGGTTTATCAGTCCATGGCCACAGAAAGGGCCATTGTTAACTATAGTTTTAGGCCACAGGGTGCTTTTACCCCGGTTGCCCTTTTTAAAAACCTCTTCCATTTAATTCTCACAGACGGTCTGATCTTAAAGTAACATTTAACCTAAAATTATGCTATCTTCATGTCATTTCAAGCCTGTTTAGCTTTTGTCTTCTGTGAAATAAAAGAGGAAAATGTTATTTCTGTTCAATGATAGTAAATGGGGCCTGAGACTGTTAGCCCCCAACATTCTGGCAGAGGGTGAATAAATGATAAATGGAATTTTAATTTTTGTGTACTATCCCTTTAAGAACTAATTCACAGGCTACCCTATAAGTGGCCAATAACTATGTTTCTTTGAAACTGACCAACCTGGCAACACAAACTAATATGGGTTCAATATAAAATAATTTTATTTGTCATTTAGACAGTTCTTTTGGAGTGTTTATTACTGCAAACGTAAGATATTTCTAAAGCTAATGACACAAATAAACATGAAGGAACAAGACAGAAACAATAGATGAGTAGAAATATGTTTTAATTTAATGTGTCATATTGATATACAGCAACACTTTTTTGACACAGTGATGTAAGTGTTATATCACAGGGCTGTTTTCTATTTCCCATTTTCTGATCATCTGATTTCCAGACCGTGTCTTTTCTTCTTTCCCCGGGACTCATGGGCTGCGTCTTAAATACTAGTGAGCTGCCTACGTAGTCAGCATCTCTGAATCATGTATATACTTTACTTTAGATCTTTACATGTTGTGAGTAAATTGGTTTTGATTGGTTGTTATTAATGTTACAAGATGGCTTATGGGTAACATCAGGACCATATGCTACACTGTTTAACAGAGTAGAAGACAGTTTTAATAAAGGCACAGAGATATTCTGGCTGTAAATAACACATTATGTAGCGATGCAAGCGGCTTGATCTACATTAAACACATTATACTGTCTCCCAATGAGAACACAAATTACAAACAGAACTGAATAATAGTTTTCATGTGATTCCTGGAACACGCAATCCAGCTAACACAGAACGTTCTCAGAACATTGGCTAAAGTTCTTTAACTTCTCTGAAATTATCAAAAACATTCTTGCAGTAACATTCAATAAACATATAAACTGCAATAATGTTATATAGCATATATATCCAAAACATTCTGAAGTTGTTAGTGGAACGTTTTAAAAACGTTACAGAATTTAAAACAGCTTAAATAGTGTTAATACAACGTCTACAAAACTGGACATTTTGAATGTTCCTAGAACATTTCAAGTTTTTGACGTTTTTGTTACTTAATAGAAAAATGAGGAGAATTATTTGTGTAAGTAAGTAATTTGTGTGTATGTGTTGACAGGGTCTGCGCAGACGTGGGATCGTGCGTGGTGATGGGACGCTGCCCACCGGTTCCAAACGTCCTGGTGTTGTGGGTCGTGGTGATGTGTTTGAGGTCGATGAGGATACAGACCTTATGGACCAAAACTTCTTGATTAAAAATGGTGGCAAACCTTCAAAGACCTTCCCAACTGAGGACAGTCAGGATGGAAAACCAGAATCCACATCTAAACGCTTAGATGAAAATATTACCACTGACAAACAAAAACCTGGCAAACTTTTACCAAAGAAACCAGGAGACACCACAATTATCAACCTGGATGTTAGGGAACCAGAGAAACCCACTGGAGGTACTGTCTTCAGTGAAGAAATCCACCTGGAAACCACCTCCAGACCTCAAGTCAAAGAATCTAACCTGCTGAAGGAGAATCTGGACCAGGAAACCACCACAAAAGCTCCTCACAGCAGAACTGTAGAACCCAAAATTCCTCAAGTTTCTATAGGGTCTGGCTGGGGCTCTGAGGAGCACACATCTACTGTTATACTCAGAGGCAGGCCAGGAGACCTCGTGCGTGGCTCGGATGGAAGGATGTATCGCATCCAAAGGGGCCCTGCGGGTCCCCCTGGCGAGCATGTGAGTATTCCAAAATTCAGTCAGTTTTTCTTCTGTCACATCCTCTTATAATGTTAAAGAGTTTAGTGTGACCAGTCTGCATTTAAAAAGGATACAGACCCAGTGACTGTGATCAATTGCTTTAGCAGAAATGACTAAAAATATTTATGTCAAACATCAGACACTTGTTCTATCATGTGTAGCTTTTAATGTAGATATAAAACGTGTGGAGCATCCCGCGATACAAAAAACAGCACTGGTGGAGAAAGCTGGCGTAAAACAAAAGAGGAAAAAATAACAGACCGTGCAAGTTCTTTATTGATCCTTAATTTATACACGCAAGAGGAATTATTAAAACCCTTTGATGTTAATCTGTGTGTTTGTATGTATTTAAGCCGCTGTAGGCGACACAACATACCACATACTGTATGTCAACACACCTCGCCACAAGCGTTATTACGATTGGTCCGGCTCCTTTTAATTGGCTGCAGGCAGAATGAGAATCATCCAATCAGACACTACGTTCACCTGATGTTAAAAATGATTGAGCCTCACAGAAGCAAACCCAGATGTGGTGTCATCTGGAGGCATCTGGCAGAGGTTCAGTGGTCCGGGTTCTGTAAAAGACCTCCATTAGTCCTACGAATGCCTGATTAAAACCAGTTGGCTGAAAACATGAAGCAGAGAGGCTGCACGGCCTGGAGTAAAAGACGGTTGAAATGCAGTAATTAAAAGTTACTAATCTTCACAAAATTACTCTCGTAACCTACATATCTGTCTTAATGAATTTCTGTAGAGTTTCTGTAGCTCAACTGTACATAATAGCGCTAGCAACAACAAGATCGTGGGTTTGATTTTTAGGTAACACGTAGATTGAATTGGACCTTGAGTTTTCCATAAAACGTAATTGTTTTGAGAATTATTAATGTGTTCATTTGCGATAGAGAGCAGTTTGATATTGCACAGAACAGCTGGGTACAATACAATAATATTGCCAATGTTTGTTTAGTTATTCAATCTGTCTTATACAAAGTTAATAGTTATTCAGCCAAAGTGGATCTCAATGAGCCATTTCTCCTCAGTCTGAAATATTCATTGTCTGCAATCATTGTTTAATTTGGGGGTATTAATTTTTAATAGTTCAGCTGGCAAAATGTGATCACCCACCATTTCAGGGTGAGTCTATGTGAATAGATTTGTTGCAAAAGCTTTATTGTGATTTATGCTTATTTGGTCTCCAGCGTAAAGCTGGTGTACTGGTGGTGTAAACTGGTGTATTGTGGTAGTTTAGGTTAGGTTATGTTTAAGTGTAACGATGTGCTCAAATTACTCAAAGAGCCAATAAAGTTAAAAGGTGTTTTATGAGCTCATCTGACCTTTGAACTCTGAATGATTGTTTTGTTTGTTCTGATCACGTAAACTTGGTAACAGCATTGTTAACGCACTTTCTCTTCTTATAAACTGTCTAACTCGGTTAAACAAGCTTGCATTGCCATTGAAAATGCATCTAATATCTGTGTCTTTGTATACTTAAGTGTTTTTGTCCCTTTCTGATAGGGATGTCCCGGGAGTCCTGGCTATCCGGGTGCTAAAGGTGATAAGGTAACATCTTTAATGTATTGACTATACAGTCCTCACAGCTTTAGCAGAATATCTGCACTGTCACGCTGAATGAGGTCAGAGAGTTTGTACCGCTGAAGTTCAAACAGAGTTCACATGCCTGTGGACATCACGGCTGACCCCTCGTGACCTTTAATGACCTTTGTCACCTCAGACGGCTGCTCTCATGTTAACGTCCCACTGGCGACAGAAACGACATGCTTTCAGTTAAAGTTAATTTACATATGAATCTGACTTTCTGTGATTATTTACAGCCACTGATGGTTAAAATATGTGTATAATGTTTTTTCTCCTCATCATCATCTTTTCTTCCTCCTCTGTTTCCTCTTCTTCTCTGTTATTGTCACTCTTAATATTTATTAGTTTAACATTTGAAATGTAACACAACAATGACATCATTTTGATATTTGCATACTTAAATCTGATTGGTCTGCTATTTCTCACACTGTTTAATTGTCTGTACATGGCCTTATTAAAGCCTAAAACAGAAGCTTGTCCTGCGTTTTCACACTGTTTTTGCTGCCTTGTAGGAACGGCTGTTGCCTTTAGGAAATATGAATGTAGTTATAACTCGATTTTCAAAAGTAATTTAATAATGTGATGATGTCTAAACCGAACTGATCTGTTGTGTACAGTATTGCTTTGCGTGTTAAACATGTGCTGTTTGATGGCTCGTGTTATGCACATGTGTAATGGAATTTAGTTTTTCCGCTCAGGAATGGGGCTTTCATCAGTTTATTATTCATTTAGGATTGTAAGCACATGCTGGAGTAATACAATGGAGTGGAGTTTTAGGTTTAAAAGTTTTTAACGCTGTCCTCCTTATCATTGTGATTCCAGGGTGCCATTGGGCCAAAGGGCCGCCCAGGTCACCGCGGATTCCCGGGACCCCCTGGACCACCAGGACTGCCTAATCTCTACCTGTGGAAAAACACACCTGAGGAATGGGCTGCGTTTCAGGTTTCCATTCATCTTTCCGATCTTGTTTTCCCGACGATGTTCCATCCCTGTCTGTGTTTTCCATGTCCACGGAATTGAACTCCATCCCTCATGTCTGTAAAGTGTCTGTCAGTGCACAGCTGTATCTTGTGTAATAACTCACAGCCGTGATTAAATGAAGATGCCCTCAGAGAAAGAAAGAGAAAGGAAGGAATTCTTTCTTGTTGCTGTGATGGGGTATTTGTTTCCTACAGCCTTTGAACTGCCCCACACTGTATATCAAAACCCATTTAACCCTCTGTTGCACAGTGTTGCTGCGGGGTAAACAAAAATATTTTTCACTGCGTATGCAATGCATATAAGCTGTCAATAAATATAAACCAATATCGAAAAAACGTTCTCTTGGTCAAACTAGATAATGTGTGTGTGTGTGTATGTGTGTGTGTGTGTGTGTGTGTTTTTGTACTGAATGCATAGTCCATGTATATGTTTTAATTATATATATATTTATGTGCATTTTAATATCAGCATGCAAGTACGATTCAAATATGTACATTTAGGGGCCAATTGTATTAGATTAGAACAGTTACTTCAGTTACTAAACTTTTTAGTATTTTAACTTTATTTTGACTTTATTTATCTATGAAAAATTTTACAGTGTTGCTTCAAGGCAAAGTTTTTGTGTTAATTTTATGTAAAACAATTTGACCAGACTTTATTTTGTCAGCTTATATATTGCGTTGCACACCGGGTTAAGCAATCCAGCTGAGAATAAGAGGTTATTCCCCTTATACTGCTGTGTGCCATGAGGTTAAAAGTGCTTCTGTAACTAATAATGCAAAATGTGGAGGGATATCCCCTTTGCTTAAACGCAGAACAAGGTCACCTCCACCCAATCAATCAGCCTCACCTCTCATGTCACTTTCAGCTTGTGTCTCTGAGCACATCTGTGATAACCAAACCTTTCTCGAGCGTTCTCTAATTGAAAGCAGCCCGTGACCTCCTCGCTCATTTTCAAGGCCTGTATGCTGCCTGCAAGATGTTGCTTTTGTGAGTTCTTTGTAGTTTATAGCTACAGAGCAGCTTTTAAGCCTGGTGTCTGGATGGAGGAGGATGGATCATTAGGGTTTCTGTATAACCAGAATAACCCTGTTAAGGCTTTTGCCGTCGTAAAGACACTGTTTAAAACAGTGGAAGAAAAAGCAGTCAGGGGTAGAGAGATGGACTCTGTAACTGTGCATACAAACGGCTGTGAGTTCTGTGATGGTTTAGTAACATTTTTCCTTCTTTTATCTTCCTCAGCAAACTTCGTTCTTTCAACTGCTCCGCGCAGGCTGGCCTGTAAGTATAGAGTAGATATTTGAAGCATTTGTTATGGTTTTTCCAAGAGATTATGTAAAATTCTGAATCTGGAGTATGTCTGATTCTGTTCTGTTTTCTGAGCTTGTAGAGAGCACAGGGTCCAGCCGGGCCGGAAGGAGAGATGGGAAAACCTGGACCACAGGTGAGCCACATCCTGGTTTAATTAGACTCTAATGCTTCACCTGTATTGCATAGCTCAGTTTTTCCTGAGCTCAGGTAACAACACCTGGTCTTCTAAATCAGGATCTTTCTCCCTCTGTCCATCTCTTCTTCCACTAGGGGCCACCTGGAGAACCAGGTGATCAAGGGTCACCAGGACGAATGGGAGACATGGTAACGTTGTTTGGTGTAGACACTTTTACTTTTTTCTCAGTGTCTTTGTTGCTAAGTGATGCTAAAACAGAATGAACTATATTAGAATGGAGAACTTTATTTGTCCAATTTCTACAAATAAGCCCTAAATAAAATTATCAAATCAAAATTTGTATCTCTTAAAACAGACAGAATATCATGTCACTGCTAATTAGAAGCAATTAATTACAAGCTGCCTTTTCATTTAACTGTGTGGGAGGAAAGAAAAGTTATTGGACGTGCAGCTCCACCCACCATTGCTGAGGATTAACCACAGATGTAAACAGAGGCTGTTGAATCTGCTTTCCTCATTGTGGTTTTGTACAATTTAATGTGACAGACATGTCGGGTCTGTGCTTCTAAAGGGCCTCAGATGACTCTCAAAATTCAGCGTTCATTTACCCTGTAAGCGTGAGAGCGTTTATATTGTATGCAACTTTATTTATAATGTTGTTCATACTTTATTTGTGATGGCCCAGGCTGTGATTGATTAAATAACAGTATATTAAGCTGTTTCGTTCAGTCTTGACACGTATTGATATCTCAGTTTTTGACAGTTCACCATGACCTATGAGAAATGACACAGTAGCCCATAACAGACACGTGTTTGTGCGTGTGGTCCCTTCAGCTCAAACACGTGCCTCATTTTTCAGTCTCGGGCTGCGTTTCAGCTGTATCCATCACTCTGAAAGATCACACACCCTCAGACTCTGATGAATGCCTCCAGGTGGTTTCCTTGTTTCCGCAGAGTTCGCCAAAATAATATCTCATAGTAATCAAAAACCCAGCCACACTCCATTTTAACACAAGCATTTAAACATGCTCATAACATCTGTCTGTAAGCAGTAACCTTATATCAATATCCAGACCAGAATATAATTGCAACTTTCACCCTTTTGATTTGGCCTCGTTAGCAACGCCCTAGAAACCGCCAAGAACAATCACATAGCAACACCCCGGCAACTAACCACAGCAGTCTAGCATTGTGGCACAGTTTTTGTACTGGCAAGCACCACTCGCTTCCTCATCATTGGTTATAATGTTATATTTGTTACCTGCAGACATAAGCAAACAGTATGAACATGGTTACATCATATAGCTGTATAAATGTACTGTATGTGATGTCATTATGATGCTGTTATGGTCACTGGGAAGCATCTAAATTTGTTATTCTGCAGGGTGATTCTGGTCCTAAAGGAGTGGCTGGCAGAGCAGGTGTCCACGGAAAAGATGGAGAAAACGGATTGGATGGACCTCAGGGGCCTCCAGGAATTCCAGGGCCAAAGGTCAATCAAAATTTAACACACATACGCTGTGACATGATACACATATGATTTTTACTATTATGATCCAGTCTCTCAACATTATGGCAGACAGTTACATTTTGGTAATTCGTAGCAGCATCCCATGTTTTCTGATGGTTTGGTTATGTGTTAACCTGAAATACAGGGTCCTCTTGGCTATAAAGGAGAATCAGGCTCACCCGGAGAACGAGGGGAGGAGGTACGATTGTTATAGATGTTGTAAAGTACGTTGTAGGTTCGAACCCCACAATGGCTGATCCACAATGTTCATCATTTACTCACACTGTTCTTAATTCAGGGCCTTATTGGACCAGAAGGTTCTTGTGGAGATATGGGAAAAGCTGGTGAGAAAGTAAGACATGATTAAACCAACAGTCAATAAATGTTATAAGATGCGTTGTTTGAGATAATCGTATCTGTTGCCATCTTGTGGTCAGGCGAAGAACTGTAGCATTGATTTGCAATATAATGGAAGACTTTGTAAGTTTTAATGAATTTTTGTAACCTGGTTCACATGTACAGGGTTCAAAAGCAACACCTGGCCCTCCTGGTCCTGTCGGCCCCCCGGTAAGTTTGACGGTGCTTCTTTAAGTATGATCTAAACATTAATGATCCTACAGTCATTGAAATAAATTTACTCCTTAATAACATCTGGCTCTGTACATTTACATTTAAACATAGTTGTTTTATATGATATTTTAAATTGTTTAGGGTCCTCAAGGCATCAGAGGGATAGAGGGGCCTGAAGGGCCTCCAGGGCCGGATGTAAGTGAAGCCACCAAATTTCTATCCACATAACTTCATAAATCCACATAATTGAACACAATTATATGTGTACACAGTTTTAGCATATAGAATAAAATAAGAAGTTACAGTAAAGAAGTTCAGTTACATTTATTAACATTATTAATATTAACATTTACAGGGGGATGATGGGATAGACGGACCTCCCGGACCTCCAGGTGCAACAGTAAGTAACACAAACAGATAAGACTCTAGTGCTTGGTGTATATGATCTTTAGGACTTCCTGAAGGAACCTGTAAGGCTTTTGTCCAGTTTCTCAGATGTTTATATGATGTTTTCAGGGAGCTTCTGGTTGGACAGGTGTAGTTGGTGCACAAGGACCTAACGGGTCTCGTGTGAGTGTTAAATCTCTCATCATATTGTTCTTTGGAGCAGCAGTGACTCCACAATCCACACAATTTGTCGTAGATGTACAATTTCAGTGTTATTTTTTAGGGCGAGTCTGGGCCTCCAGGAGCTTTTGGGCCTCCAGGGCCACAGGTACGTTATTTGTTATTTGGGGCGACGTAAACTTAATGATAAATGGACCCTACATAACCTTAAATGTTTTTAGGGCCCTCAGGGATTAGAGGGACAGATCGGACCTCCAGGGTCCAGAGGCCCACAGGTGAATGTTGGGTCATCACTATATAATGGCTGTAAAATAAATGATTCTTTAAAATACATTGAAATAACTTACAACCACTGACCAAATGATAAAAGCAGTTGATTTAGCTAAGGATTGGATAGCTGGTTGTTTTGTTATTTTAAGTGCTTGCTTACTGTGATGATGATGATATTGTTTTATCAAAACACGACGCATATTTTTGCATTAATATAATTCTTTATCAGGGGCTGTCAGGCAGAGAGGGTTTACCTGGCCCAAAAGGGGATCCTGTAAGCATATGTCTTGTTTTTAGAGCTATCCTTCTTTAAATTAGTTTGATCTTTCAAAATGTGATTTTTAACCCCAACACATAAGTTAGTTTATTTTGTCTGTATAAACAGGGTCCTGCAGGGCCAGTGGGTCTCCGAGGGGAGCCAGGATTTGAAGGGTTAATGGTAAGAGTTCAGTTCAGTGTAAAACATTTTAATCACATTACTCATATTCTAATGTCCACATTCTCCAGAACTGTTTTCACTCCTAATCACAGCCATCACGAAGCATCATTCTATACACACATAACACTCATAGTGACCCATTTTGTCACATTTTGTCGGTTACTGTCTCTCATGCTGCCTTCATATGCCAATTCTTATTTAAAATGAGTAATTTCTGGTCTGTTTGTCGTTGAAAATTGTTGTCAGTGTGAACACTCCAATAGTATCAGAAATCCAGTCAGATATGTTGTTTACATTTATGCATTTGGTATAAATGACATACAAGC
>JAZGTK010011885.1:0-15276 GCA_036877625.1 Ambastaia sidthimunki
TGTTTTTTGTTTCATAAGAACATGATGGTCAGAATAAGAATGAAAGCGTCTGTCCAGCACAACCTCACATATCAAACACACTTCTGACTGTCATATACCTGCCACTGATGATCGTCACCTATATAGGTAAGAAATACATACAGTAAATACATCAAAATAATGTTTGTAGTTTTAAATAAAGTTGATCGTGATATTGTATGAGGAGTTTCTTCATTAATGTGAGTTTGTTTGTGGTACATTGTTTGGTGAACATCGTGTTTAATCAGAAATTATTGTTTCAGGTCTATTGCAGATGCAGTTTAACACATGTAAGAAACGCTCTCAGAACTGTGATGATGATGATAAAGTAATACAGCTTCACAACACAAACACTGCAGAGGTAAAACATCTGAACCCAGCTGCTCATCTGAACCCAGTTTCATTCTGAATTAAGTCAAGATAAACAATGGCAATAAATCAGAATATCAACAGAAGAATTCTTAGTGCACAACATGCAGCTGTTAACAAACACTGAATGAGTTAAAGGGAAAGTGTTTATGAATTAGTGGCTAACACACTGTATATTTTCTGTTCAGTTCTCTGAGGTGGAGTTTCGTCTGTGTGAACATTCAGTGAGACCAGCAGCCCTTCTGTCCCTCAAACCAACAAAATGACACACACACAAACATGAGGAAACATGTAGATCTTACACTGAAATCTGTCTGTACAGCCTGACAGTAAAAATGCTTCATATAAATCTTTTTTTCAACCATTTTAATAATAAACTCCTGTTATGAATAATACAAAATAAAGTGTTGTTAAGATGGTTTGATTTTCTTTGTGTTTTCATAATATATATTCATTCTGTTTATATACACGGAGGTCATAGCAGGGAACTGTATATAAAATGACATCAAAACACGTTGTCAGTGTCTGGGTTACTGTGCAAAACACTACAGATAAACCCACATGTTAGTGTTAACTAGGTCAGTAAAAACCTCGAGCTGGTGCAATCCACACAACTGAGAAAAAATCTGTCTTAAAGCATCTTTAAGTTTTTAGAGTGAGCATCAACGGTCAATTCTTGCGTGTAAAATGATCTAAACAGGATGAACATTGTATTAACGTTTCTTCTAATACCTCAAGCGTAACTCTTGATTTGAACATCAGAAATTGTGACTGGAATCTAATTTGCAAAGGAATCACACAAAAAAACTGCTCTTTTATTTGATAAAAGGCTGATGATCAACACATGAGGGCTTTACGTTCTTTCATCTGCATGTATTTTGTTGGCTGCTGAATTACTTCATAAGCAGTAATAAAGACTTCGGTCAATGTGAGGTCAGGTTTCAAGTCCTCTTTGCAGGCATGATGATGGCTTCCTTTTTATTTTTTCTGAGTCTCTGTGTTAGTCACTTCCTGTCAACAGTTCACTGTTATCTCACTGTGTGACAGTTAAACGGCCACAGAATGAGGACGGAGATGCTGTTATTTCTCTGTGAGTTAATGTTACTGTCATTTCTTCAGCTCTCATGATGATGATGAAGTTCATGAGGTTTCATATAATTCAGTGTTTGATTGTTAATAATGTGACTGATGTATGTGTTTCTCACAGATATGCTGCTGTGCTGTAAAGCTGCAGAGAGTTTAACTCATAAACTCGTGATTTTAGGCCAAAATGTGATTTTAAACTGTGATGTTGATATAAAGGAGACTTACTGGCTTTTCCAAAAACCTCCAGATTCTCTAGCTGTGATATTACGAACTTTCTCATCAGACTCTACATCAGCTATGTACATCAATCAAACATTCAAAAGCAAATATTCAGTAGAAACAAACAGTCGTTTGTTTATTAGTAACGTAACAACAGATGAATTAGGAATATATTACTGTTTGAAAATAACCCCACCAGCTCCACAGCTCAGCAATGGAACTAGTCTTCACATTTCTGGTAAGTGTTTCTATAATAACCACAACAAATTTGTTTTGTGTAAGCCGCTATGAATTATTTAAACCACATTTATCACTGTTGCGACTGTACAGTGAAGTAAAATAAGCTTTTAACCTTTAGTTTGATCAGAAATATATCAATATTTCATATATCAATATATCAATGCTGTTTGTTTTTTCTAAAAGCTTTTTGCTTGTAACAGAAGCTGTTCCTCAAGCAGAGAATCAGACAGAACAGACTGATGTAGAACAGAACACAACCCATCAGTTTCTGACAGTCACGTCCATCTCACTGAATGTTGTTCTGTTCATCACTGTCACAGGTAACAGTTCTGAGCCTCGCTGATGTTAAACATGCAGATAAACCACGTTAACATGTACATTCAACCCTGTTACTTGTGCTATTGTAAAAATGCAGGTTATTCATTAACGTTATTTCTTCAGAAACATACATGTTCATGCACAATTTCATGTAGATCTGATGTTTGCCTTTATCACATTTGTGCGTGATGAACTTTGTTTTAACGTTTCATTAAACTTTAAAAAACAATGTAATGTTGAAACTTTATTGTTCTATTTTAGTTCTGTTATTGCTGAAATGTAAGAAACGCAGAAAAGGTCCGAGAGCTTGTCCGAATGTTGAAGCTGAGCAGTTTGAAGATGTGAGCACAGCTCAGGTGAGACTCCAAAACATTGAATGTTCATATATTTGAACAGTTATTCAGTCAAATCATCTTTCTGAGTCGCTGAAGATGTTTTGAATGTTTGCATCAGTTTTTGTAATTGATGGTAAAGATGACTTGAAGATTTCACAGCTGATAAAACAGCTCCTCTTGTCTTCTAACATCACATCTGTTCAGATATGAAGGTGTTTGGTGACGATTAACTGTTTGTTTTTGATTGAAGTATTCTGAAATTGAGCTGCCCGCGTACAGCAGAGAATCAGAGTCCAGTCACATCAACGGAACTTACGCTCTTCTTCAGAAACCGAAGCCACACGCCAGACCAACACAAACATGAACACAAAACTACACAAATTCATCTGATAACAGTCTGAGTTTCCTGCTTCCTATTGCACAAAATCATTTACTATTTATAAAACACAGAAGTTCTGATACCAGGAAACATCAGATGTTACAGCTGTAAGGCTTTGTCAATGTTTTTCTAAGTTAACTTTAACGTTACTTCATGTTTTACTGTGATAAGTGTGTGACGTGCATTTCAAACAATCACGATATATGACATCAAAGAAAGCAAGAGAAAGAAACGCATTGCGTCTAGACGCTGGTGTTTTGCGCAACAAACATCTTGGAAATGTATCACATGTATGTCATGTGAAATGTTAAACATGGGCATGTTTCCTGTTTCTGAGCAACTGTTAGCAAAACACAAAGTTGCAAAATCTGGAAATGTAATGACTTCTCTGGAAGCGTTTTAACGATTTAAAAAACAGCTAATGGTGACGTTTTGTACATCTGTAGCGTGTCTTTGTAAACTGCTGTTTATTGTATACATGTAATAAAGAGATACAAAAATGTAAGTAACTGATGTCTGAGTTGTTTTATTAGTTACACTTACAATTGTGTTTTGTTTGGTAACACAATGTTCTACATCATGTATCATGTTACAGTATCTCTCATTTTTCAATTTACCCTCATAGTCAATAAAAATGTCACGGTGAATTAAATGAAGGAATAACTACAGGAATGATGTAAATACACTATATCCAGCATTTCAGAACAAACAGCACAATAACAAACAATAAATAGAGTTCAATCTCACTTCTGTACATCCGAACACCTTCTGTAGATTCATTTCTGTGTTTAATTATGAAGATACATTTATGAAACATGACAAATGTATTTCTACCTATCAGCGTTAATAAATAATCTTTATTTGATGTTCAAACATTTCATGCCATACGCAATTCTGTGATTCACAATCAACATTTAAAGAGGATCAATATACAGAAAAATAAAACACTCAAGCACACGACACAAACATGGAATGAAGGCGGGGCCAATCAATCCATTCGGATTTTCTGATTGGTCATTCTGTAGATGATGCTGTCGTACCCTGGATCCATGTTCCAGAGGTTGTAGGAGATGACGATGACGGCCAGAACTAAAGCTATCATGAGCCAGAGAACGATGTTGAAGATCACGGCGTACTCAAAGTTGTACTTGTAGGCCAGG
This sequence comes from Ambastaia sidthimunki, assembly GCA_036877625.1. NCBI lineage: Eukaryota > Metazoa > Chordata > Actinopteri > Cypriniformes > Botiidae > Ambastaia > Ambastaia sidthimunki. The sequence goes on from JAZGTK010011885.1 coordinate 4,125, forward strand.
TTGTAGGGGCTGTCTGGGTTACTCTGAAACAACCACACGCTCGTGTTAAAATAGGTCCGTTTTGTTTACTGTACTGTGAATAGCGTTTGTTCCAAAACAAAAACGTCTCTAAGACAACCACACGCTCTGTTTGCTAAAACACTAGCTGAGCGTCTACTGCTAACTGAACATCACTGTTAAACATCTTACAGCTTTTGTCCTCAATCGATTCTTCTTTCTCATGCCCTGATGAGTAAAATCATACTGAAAAACGTTCTTCCAACATTGTTCCAATGTTTCTGAAGTCTTTTCTAAATGTATCAAATTAGACAGAAGTTGATTGTTAGTAACTCACGATCTGTTTGGACTCGAGGATGGAACGGGACTTTCTGGTGAGAGGAACTGTGAAGGTTTTCACTGTCACTACTTCAACAACCGCATTGTTTCCATAGACGCCGGAGACGTCGGCTGCAAACTTCACATGCAAACACACACAGATTTCATTAAGTACAGACAGATGGGTTTTGTAACCAGGAACTAAGAAAAAACAAGCGCTATTCTTTTAACAAAAATGCTTCTTATGAGGTAGTAACTTTAAAACATGATCATTTAAGTCACTTTAATTCATCATTATAGTGAATAATACATTGATCTTATGCAAGGTGAATTTATTGTGTGTATTTGTGTAACTATTTTTATTTGAAAACAAGACAAAAATAAACTGTGTGAATTCAGCACAGGAGATGTTGTCGTACCTTCTGCAGCGCGGCCGTCAGGATGCTGCTGGCGTCCAGGAACTGTGGGGAGTCGTTGCCGTAGCGACGGGTAATCTCCTCCAATCCGGCGAGCTCCAGGGAGTAAAGGTCAGGAGCGAAGTCTTTAGCCAGGTGCTTGTGTTTCTGTAGCTGCACAAAAACATTACACAACAACACAACTGTTACACTATAAACTGACGCTGTTTGTAAAAGAACTGTGAGGATCTTTCAAACATTCAAATAATAACAGATTCAAATGTTTTGTGGTAAGATGTTTATAGCAAACAAAAACCAATTTCTTGGTAAAGTAGGTCAGTCAGAGGAAACTCACCAGAGCTGAGATGTCATACAGCACCTGAACCTCAGACAGGAAGAGCAGGTCGGCCTGAAACACAGACCACAAGCAATCAGCTTTATTTAGACCCTGATCTTGTGTTGTTTGTGTGATTAAACACAACACGGTTTCAATCTGTGACGATTGCTTTCACATGCTGATCATTTCTGCAACGCAAACACCAAAGTTCCTGCTTTCAAACACACTTCACTAACTGCTGTTTACAGTATATACTATAAGATATACGTGTTTGTTCTACATGACGTACATTTTGTCACAAAGTACAATGCTGCTTTTTGTAAGATATGGGCTGGAAAATCTAAACTACTGGCAGATTTTGTTTGTATAAAGGGGCGGAGCTTGGGAAGGATGCAGGTCATGTGACCTCGTCTTTACCTCATTACTGCGGCTGAGGGACACGGGAGGCAGCGAGGTAAGAACAGACCCGTCCTGAGACAGACGTCCTCGAATCTGCTGCAGGGTCACGGGCAGATCTTCAAACACCGTGTTGGCCATTCCCATCATATACAGCCTCTGCAACACACCAGAAGACTGATGTTTCATCTGCTGCAGCTCTCCAGTGTGTCTGAGCAGCACATCAGTGAATGTGCACCAGCTGTGAGATCAGAGAATTATGAGAAGTCTTTCTGCTTATTCATACCTCCTCACTGGGGGCGAGCTGCAGGACCACGGGGGTGCTGTCTGAAAACAGAGAGTGCACAGTGTTCACCACACTGTCCAGAGTGAACGGAACCGGCTGCAGACAGACAGACAGACAGACGTGTTGAAAAGAGAAGTGCCAGAGACAAAGTCAGTCTTATGATTCACAATAAGAGAAGTTTACAGGGAAACTACACGACTGCTCAATACTGAAACACTCCCGACACAGTTTCTTCATTAATATTGGTAGTTTCGAAGGAAAACTTTCATTAAGTTTGAAGAAATCTTTAACTTTAGTTTTTAATTAAACCCACATGATGAATCAAACACAAACACAGACTGACACATCATAACATGATACTGAGTTCATGCACCACAGACTGAGTGGAAAATAACTCGCTCATGTGAGAACGTATCACTCACGTTTTCCAGAGGATAAGAGGAAACGTTTTTTGGCAGGTCGAGACTCTCCAGTCCACGAACGACGATCAGAGCGTTGGCTCGGGGGCGCTGAAACGGAGACCCCGCGGACAGCCCCGGCCAATCAAGATCCTACAAACCAAAAGAAGAAACATTTCTGAAAGTGTGTGCAGGAGAGATTCAACACACAGGGCTCAGACACACAGCTACCTCAGCAACAGAGAAGCCCATCGTCAGAGCAACTAAATCAGGAATCTTCTCTCCTGATATGGGCCACTGTCCATCCCGGAAGGTCACATATGAGGGACTCTGCAGCACAGTCAAACTGTCCCCCAAAACACCTGATGATAATAATACAAGTTAACACCTAACATACATACATACATACATACATACATGCACATATATACATATACAAACTGTGCCTTTATTATGGCTGATATGAACAATTATATTTATAAATTATTTTAAATCTATTCCAAACAAATTCTATATCTATTTAATAAATCTGACAGCCATAAAAAACATTAAGCACAACAAACTTTATTATCTTTAATGTTTTGGTACAAATAGAGTCTTTCTTTTAAAGAAATGCTGTTTGATTGTTATATTTTGTGACACTGTGTGTGTCTTTCGTCTCTTAAAACATGATCAGTTTACATGAATGTTAATGTAGTTAAACGGGCTGACTGTCACATGACCTGCCTGCGTTTCCTCATTGACTATCAGCATCCATCAAATAACTCAACACAACAGAAACACACCAGCTTTAATCCACGTGTATTCATTAGATTAAAATAACTGTAATAAATAAAACTGAGCAGATCTGATCAAACATCTCCTGCTGTTAATATGACACATTACTCAGCGGACGCCATCATTTCATTAAAAAACAGTTTAAACATCATAAAATGACACGATGAGCCCGCACACATGTGACTGATGAAGAATAATGTGAAGTTACCTGACAAGAGGTTTAAAAGCGCAAAAACTGAGCAGAAAATCGAGCGATTCATCTCGGGAAGATTTTCTGACGGACTGCGCTTCCGCCCAACACCGGTCACGTGACAGACACCTGACGCGTGACGCTGTGCGTGTTGACGTCACCGCGGGGCTGCCGCTCATCTGCTATAAAAGTAAATATATTGGGTTTCATTAATCCTATTATAATCTGAAATGCATCATATAAACTGAAAACAAACGGTTTGAGGCCGCTAAGAAATATTTCAAAACCAAAAAACTCACTGAATAAATATTTTGTGATGTTACTTTTTCACTCTCACCTTTTCTCTCTTTTTGTTGTGTTTTTCGTGTGAGCTTTTGCATATATTTATGTATTCTGATGAAACTGTGACCCACTCTCCAGTGACCTTTAACCCGGGAGATCACGTGACACGCAGTGTTTCCTGCTGGAGGGTTTATAATGATGGATTAACACGGACACGTTTATCAGTCAATGCGTGACTCCTTGTTACAAAAACTTCTCATTTTTGTAACTTTGTTTTAATGTAGTTGCGTTTATCTTTAAGTCCTGCGTTTCTGACTTACACGTTTTTTCTGATCTCGTCAGACAGAATTAGTTACAGATAAATGATTTACAGCAGTAATACTGCAGAATAACTGATATCACTGTATAATATACGCTTGATTTTATCTACACTCTAATTCAAAGCCTTTTAAAACATTGCCCAGAATAGAAACACTGCGGAGTTTATTTTACAGGTAACTGAATGCAAACACAAATAATATCGCTTTTAATCTCAACATCACGCTTTATTGATCGTTTACATCCTCATTGATGTGTTTGCGATACGATCGTCCTCCAGTTGGTGGAGCTCTGGATCCGTCACTCGTGTTCACCGGTGGCGCTCGGTCCCGTTATCACTGTACGGCGACTATCGTCCTCCGTCCGGGTCTGTGAGATTACTAATGCAGGTCATCAAGCTTTTCTCCGTTAGTTGCTTAATAAGAGTATTCAGTGATATTTAAACATCAATACACAACAGATGATTTAAATAACAGCGTCTGGGGGTCATTTGATATATTAGAATAATATAAATAATAATACGTTTATGTTTAAAATGTTGGAAACGCTTGCTGAACGTCGCAGTGAGGTTGACTAATGAGAACGTTACCGTCCTAACGTTTGTGGCTCATAAGAACGTCAGGGTTTATTTTCATAACCATTAACGAACGTTTCCAAAACATTCCCAAGAACCCAAGTGCTTTAGCTCAAAACACAGGTCAGAATATCATCAAGGGTGCTAAACTGCGATATGGAAATTGGAAAGGCGATTGGTTTTGTGGGTAGTAGATTCTGTCCCGCATCTTGTCTTGTTTTGTAAACAGCTCGGCGTTTTCTCCGGAGCGCGCAGCGCGATCCCGCGACACGCCGCCTCTGACGCTCACATTCCATTAAGTGATTTAACAGCAGACAATTAGAGAGTGACCCGACCGCCGGGCCACCCAACGGGCCACTGCCGACACGATGACCCGGAGAGGGTTCAGCCTGTGCCAGCCATCCGAGATGTGAAGTATTCATTATAGATAAGTGAAGTAGAGATAGATAGACAGGATGTGAATTATGAATTATAGATACGTGTAAGATAGATAGATAGATGGATGGATGGATGGATGTCCTCTCTTCCTCAGAGCCTCGGGCACTCAACACAATAGAGATCCGGAGAGGGCTCAATGGGGGGAGAGACCCCATGCGTGTATAACTGAAGGCTGGATGGGGGAGGCAGGGCGGCCTTGACGAGATCAGATTAAAGGACACAAAAGCCCCGCCGCACTCGCCTCTTATTTATTTAGATGTGAATGAATGGAGCTCGTTTGTGTCCGCTGAAGAATGATAATATCCTGTAAGTCACGCAGGCTCTTGACACCCTCATTTGGCCCTAATGGCGTCTTTATTTCTGCATTTACTGATGCAGTTGTCTGAATGTGCATGAACGGGAGTTTTAGATACAGTTGTTTTACGTTTGTATATAGGATTGTTCACTGATTTCCGTGTGTATATAAATCCGTGTACAGGTACAGGTGTTGAGCTTTGCTCTTTAAATGCGTGTTCTTTACGGCGTTGTCTCTTATCAGTAGATAACATTATCACTGTCATTCATTATCGCTACAGAATCGCATTTTACAGTCATATTGTATCTGTTTTGATTGAATTTAGGTCTCATTTGCTACCGGTTAACCCTGAATAAACAGAAGTGTTATTTCGTGGTAGGGAATAAATTAGTTGTATTTTAGATCGACCAAAACATCAGATTTTTGTTATCCAGGTCACGTGTTCCTCAGCAAACTTTAAGCTAGTAATACAGAGACAAACTTAAAAGGCTTAAAAGTTTGTATTGTACCACCTAAACGCCAGTCTGCATACAGTATTTCAAATTAGAAATAAATTTATTTTGTAATTATACTCTGAAAGAATAAAAAGTAACATATCTTTAAGTTTTTTTCATTAGCAGGTCCTTTTTTCACACCATTTTAAACCCGTTTATAATCTCAACACATCTACACTAACTGCGCTCCGTTATTCTGCTAAAACATGAATCGTTCGTCCGTGTGCGGAGGTCTGTGCACGCTCCCGAGCTCTTGAAGCGCGTTCCCCAGCGCGGTGACCTGCAGGTCGCCTCCCCGGGGATGACGCTCTCCTGGGGGGAAGGGTTTGCCCGTCAGGCGGGGGTCAACACATCCGCCGTCAAAGCCCGAGCAATCCTGTTACACACACAGCTCGACTTCTCCTGCTTCTCCGCTTGAGCCTCTTACGAGTTTAACTAGAACAGAGACCACAAACTACAGTTTAAACTAGTTTAAAGTTACTCATATACTAATGATGTGGTAGTAAATCGTGTAATACAATATTAGTTCAAACTGCGTAATCTAAACGGATCCATCCACATTATTCCAGCATTTAAATCATCATTAGAAAGGTTAGATGTTGTGTTTAACGCAGCACTTAAACAACCTGAAAAATTAGCTCATCTTAAAAAATATATTTTAAAAGAACGTTTAAACAACGTTTTGCCAAATTATTGCTTTAAAACCTCAAAAGAACATTTAATTCCTGTAGTTTTAGAAACGCTGGCTTTTAAACTTTTGTGTATAGTACGTTCCCTGCTATTTTATTATTTGCTTTATTTAATGCATTTTACCTTATAAATATATATAAATGATTTTCATGATGACAAAACGCTCATTTTCTCTAGCTGTGACGCTTAAAACAGACCATAAATCCGCCCGCATCTCTGTTTGATTTATTGGCTAAACTGCAGTTTAGTGTTTTCGCTGCCGGTTCGTTTTGTTTGCGGAGCCCGTGCGCCGCGCGGCGTCCCTCCTCCCGCTCCGTGTGTTTGACGCGGCGCGCGGGGAGCGCAGCCTACCGGGTTTATGGTAATTGCGGTCGATCCCCGACTGGCCTTCTGGGTAGAAAGAGAGAGAGAGAGAGAGAGAGACTCGGCTTTCATTCCCCGCCGCACGAGCTTAAACGGAGACACGCACACACCTAGCAGTAGCGCGAGCACTCCGCGCGTCAGGGATATCGCGTGTCAGAACCGGGACAAAGACGGGGCAGTTTTTTCCCGGGAACGCTCCGTTTTTTTTCACGGGCTCGGTCCGTGAGATCAAAGTGAGCTCGTTTGTGCCGCTTTGTCGACCGGCTGTACGTGTAAGCGTGCGCGCGAGGACCGGACCGTGCAGACACGCACACGCGACGCGTCTCACCCGAGCCCGACAACATGGCGCTGCGAGGCGTTATGTAGCACACCGAGTTCACGGAGCCCCGGGGACTTTTCGCCACCTGTGCGTTATCTCCGCCCGCGTCAAAGTCACCGTCCTCCGCCAGACGCGGGGAATCACGCCCGGATGTCTGTATATGGATGTACGCGGAACCTCCGCATGTGTTTACAGTTTCTGTAGGAGTGGATATACGGCGAGTCCGGAGATACTCTGAACTTTTGAAACACTTGAAAACAAAGAGGAAAACTAGGCTTACTAGATTAACCCAAGTTATATTTATACCCGGTAATGCGGCTTTCAGCGCGAGCGACGGATCCTCTTTGTTTTAACGGGAATCTTTGCATATCTTAAACGCTACTCGTGCCATTTCAAGAGTGAAAACTTGCATTTTAAGAAGGAAATCTCTCTCCATGAGACCTCCTGGAAAACAGGCATCGATACATTCAGGTAAGAGCAGTTCATGCTTTTGTTATTGGCGTTTTTCATGTCTTATCTGCCCGTGTTTGTTCCGTTACATTGTGCTCTGTGCGAGCGGTTCCGTGCGGACCTTTGGAAAGCTGAGGTTTGCTCTTATATCCAGGACTATAGAAACCATTTTAAGATTTAAATATAATACTCAAGGTCTGGCTTTGGCTGGGGATAAAATCGTGTTGTTTTTGCTTTTAAGTGCTGTTTGTGTTTTCAACATCTTTGTTTGTTGGGCATGTGTTATTGCGACCGCAGGGGTGTTGCGTCGATTTCTTGTTGTTTGTTTTGTTTTTTTAGTGTTTGTGGATTTAAAGTTTTTTGATATTGAATGCTGTGAAATCTTGTGTTTCCATCGCGGACTGTTTTCGATAAACCATACGGGACTTTCCTCTATAGCGGCTGATCTTTTTAGACGCGCACCGCTTATTCAAAGCGAAAACAAATCGTGGATTTGAGGAACTGTCGGTTTCTGTGAAATTCACGCGCGTCGGTTTCTCGCGTTGAGTGATGAGACGCCGGAGAGCCCGAGAGCGCGCGCTGACGGCGGCGCGTGGACGGGATACACCGAGAGCGCCTCGCCCTTTCTACACGTTATCTCACGCGTATGATGAATATATGTTTCCTGACAGTTCCGTAACAACCTTATGAGAAACAAGAAATGAAAGTGGCCTCCAAACATTCATGTATCCTGCGCCCCCGTTTCTTTTTTACACGAGCTTTGTTGGAGACGGAACGTTTTGTGGACAGAAAAAGCCACATGAATTCGTATAAATGAGCTAAACTTTTGTTGTGTCACGAAGGGGAAAACTTCTTGCTTTGTGGAGCCATTAAATGCCTCTTTTCTTAGCAGAAGTCAGTATTGCTTTGAGACACTTGCGCTCAGAGGTGTTCGCTGTTTGTGTTCGGGACAGAGACCCAGTGATTCATCTGTCATGGAGACAGAGTTTAGCGACAGCTCAGATCTGTTTCTTCATGCACAGAGACTTTTTTATGTTTAAGTTACTTTATATTTATTCAAGCTATTTTCCCACACTCCGTTTTTTAACCCACTTGTGTTGAGAAAAAGGAGTTTCTAATTGGTCAAATGCTGGTGAACGAAAGGTTGTAGGTTCAAGCTTCACAAGGGCTGATCTACATCTATGGCTTGTGGAGGACGCCGAGTAGCTCCAGCGAGTGTTTCAGTAATACGTATAATGCCAGTCATTTTGGATAAAAGACTTTTAATGACTTAATAGTATTTGTGAAAAGAGTGGTTTCACCTCTTTGAACACTCTTTACATGTAGATATTGTTGGTCACGCTCTGACTCTAAGTTAGGCCTCTCTAGTTACTAGTTTACCATTTCTGCAGTCAACTCTCTGGTTAATTTTTCACAGAAGTCTTGCTTCTAAATGGTTGCGACGTGCTATTGTGTGTAATTAAAGCGTCCTGGACGCGATTAATCAAACGTGTCAGAGCGCATCTGAATGAAGCTGTGAGGGCAGAAATTCAACCCAGCCAGACTTTCGCAGGCTTGCCTAAACTTCTACCTCAGGTCTTTTTGGCGTCTAGTTTTTAACTTGCCTCAATCACGCATTCAAGTCTGAAAGTGCTTTCATATGTGACACGTATGCAGCATTATAAAAATACAAAATAAGTTATTTTATCTGCTTTTAAATCACGCCCAGTTGTGGAGTTTTGTCTTTACAGAGTGAAACGCATTTCATATTTAAGACATTAATCAGAGTGAAACGCACATCTTATTTCATGCATTAATAATCTGCTAAATATGTTTCATAATGTTAAATTATTACGTTTAAATTGTAATTTGTTAGCTTATAATCGAGGCTCACGCCTAATTTTAAATTATGCGTGATGTATTTTTTGGACCTGTGACGATTATTGTGGTGTCTGTTGGTTTTGTAATGGCAACGCGAGAGTACACAATAAGAAATCCATTGCGCTTTGTCTTGTTGAAGGTTTTGTCTTGGTGTACAAAATGTCACGTATTTTGCTTGTTTTTCTTTATTTCGTTGACACCCGCTGTCCTCTCTGAATGTATTTATAGCGGTCAGTTCAGCTGGAGCTGCTGTCTGGAGACGGAGAGTGTGACATGTCTGACCCGTATTGTAATGCCCTATACATACCCGCGGGTGTCATTTAGACCAAGTCATGGCCCGAGTTAAACTGCTGACACAGTTATGAGAATATTTACAATGATTGATGCTGTGTGAATGTGGCAAAAACGCAGATATTTGACTGCATTTGAGGTTACTCAAAGATATCAGATGATGGGAAATTACAGACCAGTCCAATATGGTCAACATTTGAGACGGTTTGGTGGTATTTACTATTGGTCAATGCTATAGGAAAGAGGAATGTTGTTTTTTAATGCTTTATGTGCAAGACTCAGACGAGGAAACAAAGACTCTTGCGCTTGGAAATTGATGTTTGAGTTTCTTCGCTGCAGAGAGAAATCGGCAGGAAAACTACAATGTTAAGGACTGATGTGTCTTGTTTTTCACGAGTGAACTAAATCTGAAATAGTACCACGCAGGACTCAATCTAACAGAAGCCCGTTTAACTGGCAAACTAACGCGCATATAAAGATAACATTAAGATACACCACCTGTTCACCAAACCCACATAACTGTAAGATATAAAATTAAAATGCAGTTGCTTTCCTTCCTAAATCGTGTTGCCAGAGTTTGTTTCTGTCTTGGCAACCCACTCGGTTTTATTGGCCAGTGTTTAGTCCGTGTGAGGGTGGAGAGTTTTGGAGTTTGGCTCCCGCTGGAGATGTCACGGTTTGATTGAAGTCTCTTCTGGGTCCGGGCGGTCCCGCGGGAAACGGGAGAGCTCTGCGCTTCACCGAGTCTTTGTGCCGCAGCGGGAGCCCCGGCGTGCACGGATCGCTGCGCGGCCCCGGAGCGACGCCTCCCACGAATACATTGTTTTCTTTGCGCTGTTTCTGTTTCTCACAGTTTGAAAGCTGGATTTTTAAATGTATCGCACCTTATTTCTTTATTAAGGACATAATCACTCTTAATTATTGGGATTACAAAATTTATTCTGTGCATCTTTGGCAAACCGTCTGTGTAATCCACTGGTGCTCAAATTAATACTAATTACGAATGAATACTAAACCACCCATCCTGAACTAGTAATGGCCCTGTTATTAGTTATTTTAAACCTTCCGTCTGCATCCGCGTGTCGCGTGCATTCATAACAGCAGAACGCAACGTGTCTCAAATGAGCCTATTAACACTTCTGATGTCATTATGCTCACTAATGAGAGAAAACTGAGCTAAAAACAACCTCACTGTGGTATAGAAATGAAAATCTCAAAGAAAGAGAGAGAGAGCGAGCTCGCAGTTGAATGTCTGCAGGTAAATGAACTGTATTGTAAGTTAGGTGTCTAACATCCGCCGCAGTGTGTTTGTGCCGCTTCATTTTTTCCACAACGGACCAGCCGATACAACAATACAAACTTTGTTTGCTTTTCTACACTGCAAACTATTTGACTAAACTAGCTAATCTCTCTCTCTCTCTTTCTCTCTCTCTCTCTGTCTCTCTTTCTCTCTCTCTCAGTCTCTCTCTCTCTCTCTCTCTCTCAAGGTTGCATGAAAGGTCTGCTTTCGATTTAACTCGGTCCACCTAAGACACCATAAAACGCTTTGTTATCTCGGAGCTATTCTGTCTAAGCAAATCTCCACTGAATTGGACCGCAGGTTATTTATTAATGTATTTAAAACATTCACCGGCTATTTTGATTAATTTGTATATGCGTTTTTTACAATAAGGATGTAACAGTG
>JAZGTK010011886.1:0-15275 GCA_036877625.1 Ambastaia sidthimunki
GGCAGCGCAGATCGCAATGAGCCGGTACTCAGAACGGCACCTGGTCTGCTGGGACAGGAGCAGTGATGATGGGGAGGTGCCTTGGTGGTGTGGAGCTGCTGACGGAGCGAACAGAGAGCAGGGGATGTCCAGGAGAGCTGACAAGCCAGGGTAAGTAGAGGGAAGCTGGGCCGAACCTAAACAAAACAAAAAGAAACAAAAAACAACTGGAGTCTAAGACGGAGATATGGGTCACGGACAAGAACGAAACAAAAAAACAAGAACAAGAATAAACTAGGCAAGGCAAAGACTTGGTAAGAAAAAAATAGACTAAATACTAATGGTGCAGACATCGAAACAACATATGACGGTCTGACAAAGACAAGGGGAACATGAGAGGAAAGGGTGATGATAAACAGGTGTGAGTGATTAGACATTAAGGGTAACAAGGGGGGTGGGGAAAGACAGGACGCCGATGGATGTGGTGAACTGTCAAAAACCGAAACCACGTGCATCACAATTAACAAAACACAAACCCAGTTCAAGATCGGGCTGACATGACCGCGTTCCTGACACACGTGGTTTAAATCAATATTGGGACCACTTTGGCATCATTTAAAAGCAATAAATTAAGGGGGAACCTAGTATTTAGAACTATCCCTGCACTTTTAGGAGGAGCTTAATTAGAACTTCACTCAATTAAATTATTAAGTCCAGATGAAGGGAACCTTGTTTCTAAAGTATTTTATCTTCTGAGGTACATTATATACAAAATATTAGACAGACAATATGTATAAAGTATGAATATACTAATAATAAATGCTAATAATAAATCATTTATTATTTAATAATAATAAATTATTATACTAATACTACTAATAATAGAAAGTGTTGCTGTATTATGAGCAATCAGTCATCTTCCCAGTGCTGCCTGCAACTAACACTGCACGCTTTGTCTCAACTTGCTTAAAGTGCAGAAATCTTTCAAACTATGAGCAGCTTTACTTAGCAATTTGCGTTCATAAATGAGAAAGAATGTGCTTCTTTATACACAAAACCCTGGGGGTGGTGGGGGAGTCATTTGGTACGCCATAAGAGTCCCACGGTACGAACCATGGGTGGTGTATTGTTGTTCCTTTTCGAGGGAACTCGACGTTGCATCAGCCTTGACACTATGGAGGAACGGGCGCCTGCAAAATAAGTCATTAGCTTCTTGTCTTCAGGAAGCCCCTTTGTCTGCACGGTAGTCAGGTCTAAGAGTGAGGGAAAAAAAGAAATGATTAGCACTAGGAAGCAGCTAGTATTAAGAAAAAAGAAAAGAAAAATATGAGTTCTAAAAAGTTTAAGAAGTGTGTGTATCCGCCCACGCTATATCACGGTGGGTGACACTCGCGATACAACACGCTCGCGAAAACTTACTGCCATCAGTGTGAATCGCTTTCACTGAGAACGCTTTGTTCCGGCCTTGCTCTCTTTAATTCAGATGGGAGCTGGGCAACTGCACCTCGCGGGTCGGGTTTCGCTTCTGCTGGCCGCTAAGGCCAGGTATCTGCGATGTCAGGTGGTCCATCCACCTGTTCTTCTGTTAAATCTTCTGCTGCCTACAGTCAGCAACAGAAGGCATGCGTGGCAGCTTGAGCTCCCCCACAAAGACCTAAGGGGACTGGCAACACATGCAGACCTCGCAGCCTAAAAGGAAATTCAATTTGAGGACTGTAATCTCCTCAAAGGCTGCAAAGAAGAGGAAGACTAGTGTCACGTTGGGGCTAGTTCCACGTGGGGGGTCCCTGTGCCTGCCAACACCGTGCCAGACCTCCCTCAGAGCGCTCAGTGGGCAGTTTTTCTCACTGAATCACATATGCTATTACCCTGGTCTACGAGACCTATGACTTAGAGTCACCTTTGGGCATTAGAGCCTATTCTATCAGGGGTCTAGCATCTTTCTAGGGGAGCATCTCTAAGTAATGTCTGTGCTGCGGCAGGCTGGTCCTCTCCACACACAAGTATTACATTTTACAGTTTAGACCTAGTGACCTAGTTTACAGTTTAGACCTAGTATATTTTTACATCCCTATTGGCCACGTACACACTGCAGCTGTATTTGATTGTCAGTTCACCTTTTAGTGTTTAATCTGTTTACAAACAGTTCAGTTATATTATTCACTAAGAATATTTTATGCTGTAATTATTGGTGTCTTGGTAAATTTAAGATTTATTATACATAGGCTCTATTTCAAAACCAAGTGAGCTGCTTTTCTGTTGACTTCTAACACAGGCAACATTTGATTTTTATACTTTAAATAACTGTTTAGTAATTGAACAATATACAGTATTTATAATTGAAATTTCTTTCACATTTTAAGCTAATTGCAATTCATTTATTGCAATAAAATAATTGCAATATTTTTTCATTAAGGATCCAATATTTATATTTACCAACAGTATCTTAGAAGGTAGCACATTTCCTGCCTACTCTCTGAAACGTCAGGAGTCAAAGTCAAAGTGGGGTTTGTCATTTCAGCCATATACAAGTACATAGTGAAACGAAACAACGTTTCTCCAGGACCAAGGTGCTACAGTACAACACAGAACAACACAAAACTAGAATGTACGGTATATACAAAAACTCTATATACATACAGTGCACAAAGTGCAAACAGACAGCACAAGAAAGTAACACAGACCAATACACAGTTTTATATAAAAGTGATGTAGTGATTGTGTAAAGTTATAGTGCAAATGTTAGGGCAACTAAAGTGCCCTTGAGCAAGGCACCTAACCCCCTGATTGCTCCCTCTGTTACCTCTGCATGCATCATTCTTCACCAGGAACTCATCTAGGGCCATCCAACTACCCCCCCCCTGCATTATCATCACCGTACTGTGTATAATGCTGGTGGGACTCTCCAATCTGGACATCCAACTACCCCCCCACCTACATTATCATCACCGTACTGTGAATAATGCTGGTGGGACTCTCCAATCTGGACATCCAACTACCCCCCACCTGCATCATCATCACCGTACTGTGTATAACACTGGTGGGAATCTCCAATCTGGACATGAACAGAGAACACATTCATAGTTTAGTTATTACCACCAAGCTTTAGTCACTGACAGGCAACAGCATAGCAACAGCAAAACCAAAGCAATGTAGTGCCCTGTATTGCTGTATTCAATGTAGCAAATGCTAGTCGTCAAATATGTGGTTGTGACTCTACTGATACTTGATCCACAGAAAAAGCAAGCTTTAATTGAGACACAATATTGTGTTCTTTCCAGAAGACACACAGTGAATGGTCAATCCAAATGGTTTTATTTGTGGCTTTGTGCTAATGGAGTGCCAATGTAATGATTCATTGTAATGTTATTAAAGGTGCACTAAGTATTTTTTTTCTGACTGATATGATAATGATCTTTACCTTTATATTACCATTATCAAGGTCAATACCACAGGTCCAGCTCCATATATAAAGTTGTTGTAAATAAATCTTTGTTTGAAAATAAGTCACAATAAAAATTGGTGCTAAAAAATTGTGCTAACATTTTCTTTTTTCTTAAAGCAAAATAGGTTTTCTCTCTTTTAATTTTGGAGTAAAATATGACCTGGAACCTCATGTCAATTGGTTCATGGTGATCTCATGTGAGTGTACATCATTTCACATATATAAAATCAAACAAACATTATTACTCCAGTAAGGGTTTATTTTCAAGTAAAGATGGAGAGTATTTTGATCAATGCGTCCACTAGGGTGTGCTACAAGTGTATTCTAGCCTCTCTTGCTCAGGATCTAGCCAAGCTACAACATTGTTTTCATACAAATTTGGGCACTTGCCCAAATATAACAGAGAGCCAATCATTTGGGTCCAAATGATTTTTGCCCAGCTGGATTTGGCCGAGGCATACTGATTTCATAGCACAAAAAACAATGGCCTCATGCTTTTTGTTACAAAAAAAACATACCATAGGATTTTTTTTTTTACAAACCAACAATACATACAGAACGTAGACTGTTTAAAACTACAAACTACCATTCTCAGGGAATAAGTGTATTGATAAATGCAGAACCAATGCCAACAGCTCCAACAACATGACCAATGTGGAAGAAGTCTCTGAGACTCAATGTAAACAACACACTGATGACCATCCCACTAAACATCATAACCTTTACGCAATACCCAGATTGAATCAATAGCACTGGTGAATTTGGTGACTGGGGGAACGAGCAGATGAATTTTAAAGCATGATCAAGAGAAATAGTATAAAACAGTCACAACAAATGGCTATAAGAACAACCATTTACCAGGACATTTTGTCCACATCTGGTTATTTACTGGTCATATCTTCCATGAAAGCCTGGTGTACAACAGTAACACAAATGATTCATTCCTACAATGCACATCACAAAAAGCTATGTTTGATTATGTAATGACATTACAATGAGCTGTTCATATGCTAGATCTTGATGGTACCTGATGGATCTTGACGGTGTTCAGCGATAAGTGTTATGACCTCTTCTATCTCCTGAGGTCCTTTATCTTTCTCATCAAGTGTGGTCTCAGCCCACTGAAGCCAGATCAGCAGGTTCTCCAACAGTTCCTGACTGTTCATCCAGAGTGCTGGAGAGTCTCTGCTGGTACTGATGTGTCCATGTGTCCAATTTAGTGTTTTTGTTTTTTAGTGTTCCTGTAGCTCAACTGGTAGAGCATTGCATTACTAGCATAAAGGTTGTGGGTCCCAGGGAACACAAGTTCTGCTAAAAATGTATACCTTGAATGCACTGTAAGTTGCTTTGGATAAAAGCGTCTGCCAAATGAATAAATGTAAATGTAAAATGGGTGATGAAATCTGTTAAGCTTGCTTATTGATGTCATTAGTCTCAGTGTGTACCCACACCAGGTACAGTTGCCTTGAACTCTGGCACTGTTCGATTGGGCTCAGGCATGGTTCACATGTAATGTGCCTAGTGTAAGTGCATCCTCAGTTTTGAAATGCTGCAATGCTCACAGGCAATTTCAGCACAGGCAATCAAACCACTACAAATGATCCAAAATGCAGCAGTTCTTCCAGGGCCCAAACAAGCAAATCACACCTTTACTCATCACTTTTCACTGGCTACCAGTTGCCACATGCATTAAATTCAAGTCATTACTGCTTGCATATAAAATGACCAATGTCACACCTTTATGCCCACCTACACATCTACACCCCATTCAGAACCCTGTGGTAAACAAATAAGAGGTACCCTGTGGTACCATCTTTTATGCCTTTTTCAAGAGCACAAAATAAGTCTCCCACTCATTCACCTTCACAACCCCTTGCTGGTGGAATGATCCCTTACAATGTTCAATAAGCAGCTAAAACCCTTTTCATGAATTCTTGATTTTGAGAACACTGGTAGAATAAGACTAACTTCTTCAAAGTGTTCTTTAATGATGGTGTCCCAGTGTTGATGGAGTCTGCATGACAGAATGGCCTCCCCAAAGCTTGTGGCTTTATTTAGGGCCAGATTGTTCTCCTTCAGCTTCTTCATAAACTGACACAGGTCAAAAGTCCTTCTATTAGTACACGGTCATAGAACACTATGACAGCGTTTCAGGAAAATCTAAAGGAAAAAAGGAAGGTGCATTATGTTGTTGTTAACCTGTTAAAAGGTTATGCACAAGCCAAATATTTTTTATTTAAATTCTGAACACAGTATGTTGCTTTTAACTGCCTTCTAATCCCAAATGTTAGTAACTGGCAGGTATCACACAACAAGAAATGTCTCTGGTTACATATGTAACCCAATTACCTGAGTTGGGGAACAATTTGCTGCATATGACTTAACGCTATGTGGAACGCACTTCAGGCATACCTAAGTCTAAACACATGTGCAAACAGATCTATTTATAGGCAGGTCAAGGTCATGTGACATAGCATTGTGTGTCACAAAACCCTTAAAAGGTGGCCACAAAATACATCATCAGATTCAAGTCTGAAAGAAGGCCATGCAAGGAAGACAGAAGCGTGGCAAACAACGCATCGTCTTGTTCCCTATCTCAGGTCACAGGGTTACATACGTACCCTGAGATGTTCCCTTTCGAGGGAACTCAATGCTGCATCTGGTATGATGCAATGGGGAACATTAATTCCCACCATGCCACAATGAGGGAAGGCACAAAGAACACCAGGAATTAACTCAGGAGGACCTGAGTGCCTGGGGTTAAATTCAAGTCTAAAGTGTTAAATCTAATGAATGTGTGCAGAGAAGACCAGCCTGTCACCACACAAACATCACCTAAAGATGCTCCCCTAGACAGAGCCTTAGATGATGCTACACCCCTGTTAGAATGGGCTCTAATGTCCAAAGGTGACTTTAAGTCACAGGCCTCGTAGGCATTAGAAAGAGCCAGGTGGGAACAGAGCGCCAGTGGAAGCGATTCACACTGAGGACAGTCAGCTCTCTCAAAAGCTGACCTAGCAGACTCCGTCCCCAAACAAAACACCTATCATGCATGTCGCTCACCGTAATAAAGCACGGACAAGGTGGTAAAGTTCTAAGAACACTTTTTCTTTCTAACTGCTTCCAAGCACTAGTATCTTCTTTTTTCCCCTATAGCGTCAAGCCAGACACAGCGTTGAGTTCACTCAAAAGGGATCCCAGACATTACCCAAGATGATTTTGAGTGGACATATGTTTCTTTACTGAACTCATTAAAAAAATAGTTCAACCATTTTCTTCTGAGAAACACAAAAGATATTTTGAAGTTTGTTTGTAACCAAACAAGCACCTATTGACTTTTCATTGTATAGTCATTGTATGGACAAAACCACAGAGACATTTTTAAATATCTTGTTTTGTGTTCCATAGGTTTGGAATGACATAATAGATAATTTCCATTTCTAAGTAACATCATTACTTTTTACACAGTAAAAAGTATCCCAGTGTCAGCTGCCGGAAACTGCCTGGTTTGTAGCTTATCTTATCTTTATCTGTTTAATAAACCAACAGTTAATATGCACTGGGTTAAGGATCACTACTTTACATGAGAGGCGCTCATGAAAAACAGTGTCCGAGTAGTGAACAACACTAACGCATATAGTGTGTTCTGTCTCAGAAAGAGCGCAATCATCCTGTACATACTGCAATATAGATTAGTGATATATATATATATATATATAGAGAGAGAGAGAGAGATTCAGTGAGTCATGTGTTTGGTGTTAAGGGTGCAGAGGCCTTCTTCATCATTAGGCAGGCTGCCATGGAAAAAAGGCAATTTGAAATCACTTTATAAAGACTGAACTGTAAAACTGTAAAAAACTAAATAAAATTGCCTATAACTTTTGACCAATAGGTTGCGCCAAATTCACAAAATTTAAATAGAGACAAAGGGTTGCAAAGGATGACCGAAGAAACTAGGAAAGAGCGAAAAAATATGGCAACAGGAGCGGAGGTAGCAAAAACTGAAAAAGGAAAAGAAACAAAACGACAAAGCACAAAAACAAGCCAGGAGTCTCACCACTAAACGCAGACAAAACTAGAAGCCAGGAACAGTAGCAAGCACAAAATGATCCAACACAAGACAGCAGACACGAGGAGACTATAAAAGGGAATTAAAGGGAGAAGAGGTGGGGGGAATGAGTAATAAGGAAACAAGAAGGAGGACCTAATGAGGAAATAAGAGGGCAGGGAAGATGAGACAATGGCAGAACTGTCAAAACAAAACCATGTGCTCAAAACACAACAAAACATGCAGACAGTTCACAAAGACAAACAAAACCTGTGTCCCAACAGAAGACACAGAAAGCACAGAACAGGTAAGACATTTTAACGTTAGAGTACTCCTAATTTTGGCGAAAAATTAGCATTGTACCGCGACGTGCAGTATATCAACTGTTCTTTAAAGCCCGTCATGACTGGTATCGTTGGAAAGCTCTCTGTTTCCCACACCATGCTATGTAATCCAAATAAGGGCATTTCCTTTCTACCAGCAACAAATCGTGAAAGTTTAAAGGAGTATTTAATGCTAAGAGCGTAATCTCATTGGCTTGTGTTGATTTCTGATAACGTGATGTGGTATGCTTTGACATCCTGGTTAGCTTTTCGCGAGATAATTTGCGAATGAATGAACGCAATGTTGCGTAACAAAAAAAAAACAATAAAGAGAAGACAATGGTTTTCAATTGCAAGTGAATGCAAACGGAGAAAAGTTGATGTATTAGCCCGTGAAATGTCCTCGGGAAGCGCTTCTGAACATAAGCTGTCAATGTGAAACCGGAGGGGTATAGATAGTCATGAAACGCATACCACACAGCAGTGGCTGCTTGTCCATGTCACCCGATTGAATGAACTTATGGATGGTTTAGTTTGTCCGAATTGTGCTGGGTCAGGGCTGACAATACAAATAGATTAAGAGAATCAGGGGTTTTGCAGCAGCCTGTTGCTTGAGTGCGGTCTATGCGAAACAAACAAATACCGGAGGAGTGTGTACACCTTTATGCGCCTTCAGGATGCGCCCCGGGGGTGATGTCGCATTCGACGTAAATGTGATATGACATTACTGTAAAATTATTTGTTGGATGGAATAAGGATTGATTTATAAGAATAGAATAAAGTGACATCTTATTCATGCATCATGTTGTGTTGGTCAGATTTCGATTCAGTGGCAAAAATAAAGAAAAATAAATCATCTAATCAAATGACTATATTGGCAGGACATTGAAGTGAATTATTTTCACTCTAATAGGATTACTTTGACAAAATGTGTAGACGTTTTGTGTTAGGGGTGGACATAAAGCAGACTAGAGTTGGAGTACCGGTGGCAAGTTTGTTTGTCTTTTTATGTGTTTGTCTCTGGTTCTCTTAGGCCTTATATGCCTATTGTGTTATTGAATTATCAATTTTATTGTACTTGGGATGTTGTATAGTGTTATAACCAAGACCCTGAATAGTTATTTTGCTTGTTAGCAATGATTACCAATAGATATGATTACCAATGTGTTGATTTTTACATATTTTATAAATCTTTTTTTTTTTTTATAAATCTTTAATGGCTTTTTTCTCAGTGAGTTTTCTGTCATACTCTAAGTACTAAATCTCAACTTCAGTTGCACCTATATACACCAAACTTCCCAGTCTTCCCAGCCTGATTTATAGAACATTTTATACCAAAAAACATGGCGAAAACCAATTTTTTAAGGCTATTGACAGTATATTCTGCTTCACAGGATAACAGAAGTAGATATCCATAAATCCCTCTGTAATTATTTTCCCATCCTAATGTCAACAAAATGAAAATTTTGAGCTTGGCTCTATCATACGATCTGATTTTGTTTATTTAAATTATGCAAATTTGTGCATATTCAATGAGATAATGACTCATTTGCATATTCAAACATTAAAATACAAAAAACTTGCAATACATTTTTTTCTCATCTTAATATAAGTAATCAACTGAGAAAGTTTCATGGTGATATCTATTATTTACATTTTTTACCCTATTCACCTGTAGTGTCTCGCCTTAAAAAGTTCCAGATCTGCCTTCTTTAAGAAGAAAAAACACAACCCCTATATATTTCTTTGATACAGTGGCTTAATTAACCAAAAATGAAGCAGCAACTGTTTCTGACAGTTGTCAATATAATTTTATGAATACCTGTTACACCTGCACATTTAATTTATGTTGTCGGTTAGTCATGCAGGCTAATTTCCAAAAGTATGAACATATTACGTAATGGGACTGTTTTTGGTTGGCTTGCAACTTTAGGTCATAACTCTTTTTGAACAGATTTATTGTCTTGTCACATAGGTAAATGAAAGACAGATAGACTTAGAGCCAGTACATGTTTTCTTATGGGAAGTGTCCCCAGTTCTGCTTTACCTAATTAATACAGCTTAACAATTCCTTAAGGGATTTGAGTCATCTGTAGGACTATGTGTAGATTAGATTAAGGGTCTTTAATCTAGATTTAAACTGACACAGTGTATCTGCTCCCGGACAACACTGGGAAGACTGTTTCAGAGTTTGGGCATACTAGGTTAATAGCTAGCTTATGAATAAAGCGTTGACCGATGGAAACTAAAACACATTTGGAGAAGGTAATGTTTTCCATACTGCAAACTAAAACAGTATTTACTTCCGAGACTATGCAGCATGTAGTCAATTAACATGATAGGTGTCATATTAGGCAAGATGTGCTGTTCCACCTTACGTAGAGATGGCAAATAGAAATATAACATCTTATGGGACAGGGATATAAGAGATTTGCAATAATACCATAAAATACACACAATACACAAAAAATACACAATACAAATGCCTGAACGTTACACAATGTAAGAGAATGAAAAAGAACTGGAGACAAAAAAATAAAACAGTGGAGGCTTTAGGACTGTAATTATATCATTTTGCTAGGCTCAATAATAACAATTTACAAAACCTAAGCTAAGTTAAATGTCAGCAGTTTCCCAGTAAGCAAGGCGACAGTGGCAAGGAACCAAAACTCCAATGATGTTGTCACGAATCCGGCCTCTGTGGCTCCCTGTGTCTGCCGCCAGAGGGAACCATCTCTCGAATATTGACTACATTTCCCATAACCCCGTACCTGGGCCACGCCCCTCTCTGGTGGCGGCCATTTTCTAATCACGAACGCTATTTATACTCACCCATTGCACAACCACTCTGCAAAGTCTTGATGTACAATCGTACATGGGTGAACAGTCCAAAGGTAATCGCCAGGTAAGTAAATCACAGGAAAAATGGTTGGTAATGTGTGACCATCGGTAATGATTATTTGCTGCCTGCCTTTGACCCTCGCTGTGTTCTGGATTACCCTTGTTGTTACCCTGCCCTGACCTCTTGCCTGGACTTTGATTACGCTGTGGATTACCTGTATTGTTCCTGTTTGCTGTATTTTGACCCTTTGCCTGTTTACTACACTGTGTACATTAAAAGCTGCAAATGGATCCTACATCTGCTGAGCACTCATTACAAAAGACTTCGCCACCCAACGACCCAGCAGCGATGTTTCAGCTGAGTACAGAACTCACCGCTCAAGCTACCACACTAGCACCCCACCAGCAGCAGTTAAATCGCCTGACCTTACTCACCGAGGATCTTGTTAAGTCACTCCAGGGAGGATCCAGCATGTCCCATCATGTTTTATCTGCTCTATCCAGCTCCACCAGCCTCCAGTCCACGTCTTGCTTTGGCAGATAAATTAGACGGGTCCCCTGGGAAGTGTAAGGGCTTCCTCCTGCAATGCTCATTGTTTGTGGAACAGCAACCCGCTCTTTACCCCACCGAGAACAGCCGCATAGCTTTTGTCTGCTCCCTGCTTACGGGTAAAGCTCTCGACTGGGCCACAGCTGTTTGGAGTACGGCTCACCCTACTTTTCCATCCTTCGTGGCCTTTTTGCATCACTTCAGGGAGGTATTCCAACACTCCGCTGATGGTCGAGAGGCCGGGGAACAACTCATGGTGTTGCAACAGGGGAGAAAATCAGCAGCGGAGTACGCCCTTGCATTTCGCACGTTGCAGCCCAGACTGGATGGAACGATGAGCCACTAAAACTAACGCATCGTAAGGGTCTTGATCTCAGTCTTCAAGCTGAACTGGCTTGTCGTGATGAGGGCAGAACACTAGACCAGTTAATTGAGCTATCCATTCATCTGGATAATCTACTACGATCCAGAACACCAATACCTGAAGCCTCGGTCTCTCCCACTTACCAACCCAAAGAACCTGAACCCATGCAGCTAGCTCATGCCCGCCTAACACCTGCAGAGAGAGAAAGGCATTTTAAGAACAATATGTGCCTGTACTGCGTCCGGGCTGGCCATCTGAGAGATACCTGTCCTTCGCTACCTACCAGAAAGAATCCTTCTGTGAGTGACACTTTAAAACTACTTACCAGCCTTGAAGTCCCAGTAACGATTACATTCAATGGCAAACCATTACCACTACTGCTCTGGTTGACTCCGGAGCCACAGGCAACTTCATTGATGAACATTTTGCTTTAACCTATGACTTACCTTTGATCTCCGTTCCCTCCCCTGTGGCAGTGGCGGCGATAGACGGGAAACCTTTGGGCACCGGACGGGTTTCGCAAACCACCTTGGACCTGATTCTTCGTGTAGGTGCCCTTCATGAGAAATCTATACGCCTATTCGTAATTCACTCCCCTAACACACCCATCATTTTGGGGTTCCCCTGGTTAGACATTCACAACCCCACAATTTCATGGTCCCAGTGTCAGATCACACATTGGTCTTCCCATTGCAACAACCAATGCATTTCCCTAACACCCCAGAGAATTGGCTCCAATATTGAGGTCAGCTCCCCATCTGAAACTACCTTACCTGAGGAATATGCTGACTTGTCCCTAGCCTTCAGCCAAGCCAAAGCTACAGAGCTACCACCACACCGTCCAGGTGACTGCGCCATAGATCTCATCCCCGGGGCAGTTATCCCCAAGGGCCGTATATTTCCCCATTCCCAACCAGAATCAGAAGCCATGCAGAGTTATATCCAAGAAGAGCTTGCTAAGGGGTTTATCAGACCATCTACCTCTCCAGCTTTGGCTGTTTTTTTCTTTGTAAAGAAGAAGGATGGAGGACTACGTCCCTGTGTTCATTATCGTGGCCTAAACGAGGTAACTGTTAAATATAGAAATCCCCTTCCCCTAGTTCCAGCATCCCTTGAACTATTACACTCAGCGAAATACTACACCAAGCTCGACTTAAGAAATGTCTACAATCTAATTCGCATCCGGGAGGGGGACGAATGGAAAACTGCTTTCTCTACCACCTCAGGACATTATGAATACTTAGTTATGCCCTTTGGACTCTCTAATAGCCCCTCTTGCTTCCAGGCCTTCATTAATGACATCTTTAGAGACATGATTAATCGCTGGGTTATAGTCTACATCGACGACATTCTCATTTATTCCAACAACTATCAAGACCATGTGCAACATGTCAGATCCATACTACAGAGACTCATCAAACACCAACTTTATGCCAAAATCGAGAAGAGTTTCACCAGACCCAAATCTCATTTATGGGGTATATTATCAGTCACGAGGGGGTAGTCATGGATGAGAAGGTGGAAGCTGTGGTTAACTGGTCTCAACCCCACACTCTTAAAGAACTACAGCGTTTCTTGGGTTTTGTTAATTTTTTTCATCGTTTCATTAGGAACTTCAGCTCTGTTGTGGCACCGCTCACCTCAATGGTCAAAAAGGGGAGTAATTGCTTGTCTTGGACTCCTTCAGTCCTCAATGCATTCAGAGAACTCAAGGAAAGGTTCACCACTGCCCCAATTCTCCATCACCCAGATCCTGATAAAGAGTTCATAGTGGAATGCCATGGGGAGCCTCCCAAAATGTTCCCTTGTGCTTTCTACTCTCACAAACTGAGCCCAGCAGAGCAGAATTATGATGTGGGTAATCGTGAACTGTTAGCAATGAAGGCAGTCTTTGAAGAGTGGAGGCATTGGCTAGAGGGGGCCAAACATCCTTTCACTGTCCTAACAGACCACCGCAATTTGGAGTACTTGCAGTCCGCTATGCGCCTCAACCATCACCAGGCTCGCTGGGCCCTGTTTTTACCCGCTTTGATTTCAAAGGTACCTATAGACCTGGGTCCCAGAATACCAAGGTTGATGCGTTATCCCGTCTGCATGAGGCTGACCATTTAAGTCCTGTTCCAGACAACATACTACCTGCAAGCATTGTGGTGTCACCAGTGCAGTGGGATATAATGACTGAGATCAATGAGGCCCTGGTCAACGAACCCGCTCCTCCAGAATGCCCTGAGAATGTCCCACAGGCCCTTTGTCCCAGAGTAATTAATCATGTTCACACCACGCCCAGTTCCAGGTCATCCAGGTATTACCGCAACCATACAGTTACTCTCCAACAAGCTTTGATGGCCCACGATTCAAGCAGATACCATACAATTTGTTAAGAACTGTGCTAGTTGCAACATCTCAAAGTCACCTCATCACTCACCTGCTGGTCTATTACATCCACTGCCTATTCCACAGCGCCCCTGGTCACACATAGCAATTGATTTCGTTACCGATCTCCCATTGTCCCAGGGTAATACCACTATTCTGACAGTTATAGACCGTTTTCAAAGGCTTGTCACCTCATATCCTTTCCCAAGCTACCTACCGCTCTAGAGACAGCTGAGACCCTGTGTAATGTTATGTTCTGATTCTATGGCCTCCCGGAAGATATAGTTTCAGATCGGGGTCCCCAATTCACCTCAAACTCGCAGCCCGTGCCGGCTACAGAAGACAGTCTGACAGGATTTTTCCTGTGCTTTAAAGGAGACTTACTTACTGACTGCACAAGTTGAGGAAAATTGAGTTTTTCTTCACAACATATGATTTCAAATATGATTGTGAAGAATAACAACAACGTTAAGAAATGCGGATATATCTGAGGAAACAGAAGCACGGACATAAGCGCTTTTTCGTGTTGAGGGAGCAGAGCGAGGGCTCTCCTGCCCTGCTGGCTGATCGCCCTTTACACTAAGGACGAGTATTTTGCCGTGGCTGCCGAAAATGAGCAGGAGCAGGACTGGTACACGGTCTTTTTAGTAATTTAACGGTCTGTTGTCAATTGTTCCTTATAGGCTATGCCTTAATACTTTTAGGCCTATAATTCAAATATTGACTGGACTTGTGTTTATTAGTCTAGTCAACATTAGCCATTCTAAATGTTCACTGGATATAAAAATATCCCTTCATTTAATGGTTTTCAAATATATTTTTGCAGACTAAATATAATATTATATATATATATGTCTTCTCAACTAATTCCAAGCATGAATATTAGTTCAACTTTTTGCTTCTTCAACATTTTATTAGTTGGTGTTTTTACAGTGTAGGTGTTGTGTTGTTCTAATGGCAGTTATGCAATTTAATTTGGCCATGTGATGTCACAAAACATTTACGCATGTAGCAGATGCTTTTATTCAAAGCGATTTACGGTTCCTTGGAAATCTATGACCTTTGCGCTGCTAACACAATGCTCTACCCATTGAGCTACATTTTTTAGAGCTTGATTGGAGGATGTTTTAAGTTGAGTCTTGCAGGATATGTTGTTGATACAAAAACCTTGTATGTCAAAAGCTCAAGAAAATCTTTATTTCTCATGTCATGACATCTTTAGGCTGTTACAAAGCAGCTTCACATGACTATACATACTGAAGTATGTCATGTCTTCTTACAAGAGTAATTTCCTCCTGTAACATTGTTTTTGCAACACTGTTTCCTCTTGTACATGCTGTATATATATATAT
>JAZGTK010011887.1:0-15274 GCA_036877625.1 Ambastaia sidthimunki
TGGAGAAAACTGCAGCATGGAAAACGACTGTTCACCAGTGTACTGGGTAAAACACTGCCCCCTAATGGCTTAGTGCAGGAACTGCTGCATATTCTCAATAATGCGGAGTTGTAAGTATTCACACACTGTTATGAAATTCAGTATTCGCTTAGATTCTGTTTTCAGAACAAACTGCTGTGATTTAGATTTTAGATTTGTTTTTTATTTTATTTTTCTACGTTTTTTTATCAAACCAGCACTTGGCCTCTCTGATTCCTAGCACTTTAATTGTATTGTTTTAGCACTTTCATATTTCCCCAGGTTTTGTAGGCCGAATACAGAAATAGTGTCAGGCAATAATGATAATGGGTTTAGATATAAAAGACATGTGACATAAAGTGAAGATATGTGTGACTTTATGTAATATTATGTAAGCTGGATGGTTCAAGTGTTGGAGGAGGATCATTGTTTTTATCTTTCTTACACATTTCTCTGTATTTTGGTGACTTATGGCTGTTAAAGGCAGAAATCCAGCATGTCAGTAATGACCTTTAAGAGTGGATGCATTTATACAGACACGTAACAAAGACACCAGATTAGACATTATAAATCCATTTGCATTCAGCGTTACTGAAACTAAATGTAATTTCACCATCAGGAAGGTTTATTAGTTTAAAATCAGAGATGATAGAAGAGTAAAGGCACAATAGAAAAGCTTTTAAACCTTTTCCCATGAACTTAATCAACTTGCATTTGTATGTGATCTGTAGCATTTAAAAATGTTTAGCATGTTAGAAATTATAATTTTTGAATATTATATAAATAATAGCATAATATATAATATTAGTTTTTCCTATATAATATTAGTTTTTTGAGAGTCAGGTTTAATAGTCCCAGTTTTTCTTGTCCTAAACTTCCATTACCTGACAGGTTTATAAAATAAATCATTAATACATGTAGATTTCTCTTAATGTTTAAAATAATCAGCATGATTTGTCATACATGTGCTCCTCTCAGAAACACCCCGGACGCAGCACAGGAGAGTCAGGGTGTGGGCTACAGTCAGGCTATGCTCCAGGCCCTCTCTGCAGTGTGTGTGCGCACACCAGGGTATGGCACAAGGTCAGAGTCCAGCCGTGCTGTTTCTTCCCTCACCTCAGTGAAAGCAGAGTGATGCTCTTCTAATTAAAGCTGCAATCCATTACTTTTCCTTGTTCAATAACTCAATAACAAAAATCTGTTATTGAGCAAGTACATTACAGATCAGTGTTTAACACAATCTCCTTACCCTACTGCAACACGCAATGGTAAGTTGATAATAATGATTTATAATTTGAGTTTCCGGGTCCACTTTCATGGGAAATGTCCATCTGTAAACAGAAAGACGACTAAAGACTTCTAATTCTAAAGGTTAAGAAAATAGTTCTGCAAGTCACCTGCAAACTCATGTTTCAAACAGAGATGGCGGCAGAAAGGCAAAAGTTATGGATTGCAACACAAGTTTTAAGTGTATTTTTAAGGGAACAGTAAATGTAGTCGTTGCATGTGTCTGTCACAGGACCAATACGGTGATCCTTATCGACAGTGAGGGAAACGTGAACTTTACAGAGCGTACCATGCAAAACTGTGACATCACCCACTGGAGCACCGAAAGTTTCCACTTCAAACTGCAGGAATGAGAGCCAGACGTCGAGCTGAGGGAGAAAAAAAACACGCTGTGCCTTTCTTCAGCAACCTTCTGCTCAAGCCATGGAGCACCTTTATATCTGTCAATATCAGCATCAAGGCAATATTATGACTTTCCTGTTAAAAAACAGAGTTCTATTATGATCTGTTTTGAGAGAAGGCTTAATTGCACTTTCTTTATGTTTGTTGGTAATTTTGCTTTCTAGGTTT
The DNA here is from genome assembly GCA_036877625.1 of Ambastaia sidthimunki. NCBI lineage: Eukaryota > Metazoa > Chordata > Actinopteri > Cypriniformes > Botiidae > Ambastaia > Ambastaia sidthimunki. The sequence continues at coordinate 1,876 of JAZGTK010011887.1, forward strand.
CCTCACAGTGGGATGTGATTTTGAGTTCATTTGATTCTCCACATCTCTAAATTATTAAAGCAGATCAGTCTGAAGCATGTGAAACAAAGTTATTCCTCAAACACTGAATCGACTAAAATTTTGTTTATCAGCTGCCATTTACATGAAATGTCATTAGACAGAATAGTTTGGGGAACAAAATGTTTTCTGCCAAAGAATTATTATGTCAGTCACAGTCATGTGTAAACAGAAGAAAATAAATCTTCATAGTCCTTCACTATGTACCGTAAAATTTATTTGCTTATTGGGGCAGTATTTATTCACTGTAATAACACAACTTTCACTCAGGAACACATTGAAAGCTGCTGCCAAAAATATAAAAGAAACAGTGTTTAAAAGTTTGAACAGTGTTTTAGTCATTAGTTTAAAAATCTAAAAATCAAAATTTTTATTTAACTTTGAAACTGTTCAAAGTTTGGTCTGTATGGTTTAATCTCCATTGCTGCTTTCATTTATAGATTCTGACCTAAATCTTAAAATGAACATAAATGCTTTTTCTACCTTTCAAGAACCTGATGTAAACATTGTTTAATGTCATCACTGTAGTAGATAACACTGTGATAACAATTTGACATTCAGCTTTGAAATTTAGATCATCCTTGTTTTTTGCTCATGTGTCCTAAATCTGACAGCAGTCATTTACTTCAAAAGTTGTTTTCGTCTGGCATAGATTAGAGGAAAGTTTGTGACTGATTGCGGATGTAGTCTTTGATTGCTTTAGGCATGCATGCTTTGTTTTGCTTCTGTTGTTTAGGATAGTTGTAGGACCCATACATTCTTACCCAGACCTAAATATCTTGTCCAAACTGACAACACCACTTTCTTATCAATTTAAAACACATGTGAGACATGCCCCCTCTCTCCCCCCAGGTGTTCAGTGCAGTGACCTGTATTAAGTTTCTGTTATCTTTATGTGTGTCATGAATAAAGCATTTGCTTGCTGATAGAGAGTCTAGTTAATAAACTGAACGCACATTACATAACATAAAAATAAGGGCGGCAAAGGCAAATTATTGTGGTCTGCTGCCATCTAGGGAAACTTTCGGCAATTTAGTGAAGTTGATATTAAATCCAACAGTGTATGTTGTGATATTTGTAAAACGGCTCTATTGTAAAAATTATAGGTGAATGATATTAAAACACAATCTTGGAAGGGATGACACTGAAAATGCAGGTCATTAAATTCACACTTTAATAACCCAGATATTTATAAGGGATAGAATATTATTTTTATTATTGTTTTAGAGTTGAGATTCGACTACAATCTTGGCATAAAATTGGGGCACGTATCCTGAATTGTGCAAGTGATATCAGCTATATAAACCATTAACTTAATTATAAACCGTTAATTATACAATAGGCTTCAGTTATGATGTAAAATGTGACTCAATTTGTGTGTAAGTCATTTCTAAATCCACTCGTGTTTTTAACCATTTAACCAACTTCGTGCATCTACGTTTTCCTCCTTTGAACGGCGCTGCATCTTCAGTCTCGAAGGGCCCGGCCGCCGTCATTGTGGGTAATGTAGTTTTGCGAACATCGCGATCCCTTTAAACGTACGTGTTTTCAGTTGATAAAGAACTACAATTACAGTGAGGAGCAGGTCTAGCAACAGTGCCTTACCTTAAAGCAACACCAAGGTTGAGTGAGGTTGGATCCGGGGAGAAGCAGGACTTACGGTATGTGCGTGTGAACGTTTTATTTGTTTGTTAAATATGAAGTTTCCGCTAAATGTTCGTTTGCGCAAAACTTAGTGTCGTATTTTGTTCTGGTTTACAAAATGCAATACGTTTGCTTTTATTCGACGGTAGTTCTCGTTTCAACGGTTTGGTTGATTCTGTGGCTGTTTCAGAACCTAGTTAGCTTGCTACACGGACAGCATTTTGGGGCATCGCAGATACTTTCGAAATGTCAAGAAAACGCTGTCTAGGAAGACAGCTCGATAGGTTTTGAGACGCAGCCCGTATGTGTAGCTTCGTTGCTAGTTAGCAAGGCGATTTCCACACGATAATCGAGACAGTCAGCAAGACAAAATGCAAACACAATGTCCCGATTTGCCTTTCAAAAATATGCAGCTAGTTATATGATTATGAGACTTGTATGAGACGTTAGTTTTACACTGTACAGCGTAATGCAAATGAGTATGTGTGGCATTAAACCAGTGGCTGATTTTAACCAGCTGGAGTTATTGATGTCAACAGCGACAGTGCTAATGCTTTTATATCTTAAAGTTGACAAGAAGATCAAGATATCCACAAATCTTCCCCCAGTCTCTCTTCAGCGTTTACAAAACAACATTAACTCCAGACAGTGGCTGTGTCTGAAAACCAAGTGAGCTGACTGCTTAGACAGCACTGGTGGGCATCAGACCACTCGTCTGTAGTGAAATACAACAACTCGTGTGCATTGCTTTAAAAGGTTATAAAACACAGCCATCATGTGGCAGTCATGTGAAGAATTCCAGTAAAGATTATGTCTTACACACTGAGACTGCAAGGAATGGCTTTTAACTGGAATTGCAGTTGGTTATATGTGGAAAGTGCAAATAGCCACAAATATTAATAAATATCCAACCCATGGTTTTGCTGAGAATTTTTGTGGCTGCTGTAGTTAAAGGCAACATAAAAACAAAATCGATTTGTTTATTTCATGCACACTCACAGTCTTATTGTGAATGATTCCTCACTGCCTTGTCTTTGTAATCTATAATCAAAAAATAATAACTTACTCTGTCTCTGAAATTACTTTCTTTTTTGTCAGTCCTTCTTTTCAACCCCTTCCCTCGAATCCCCTGTCATTTATTTTTGTCTCTTTTAGCCAAAGCAACTAACAGTACATTCAAGGTAGCCTATACATTTAATCGAGTTTCATGGGAAACAAACCCACAAACTTATTTGTCTTAAACACATTTTATTTCACATAGACTTTAAATTTACAAATGTGTTCATTTAAGGTTTGTTTATAACATTCTCTCAATACCTCGCTCATCAATTTGCTTTGTGTCAATAATGCACCTTCCATATCACTAATCTCTAACTTTTCTTACATGTCAACCCTACACTGATCAGGCCTGGATTTGGCGGCCCGAAGAAAGGAGCAGCGTGGCATCCCTCTCCTCCTCTCATGTCCCCTCCCTGTGTGTCCTTGCGTGTCAGTGCCCCCTCGTCATCCCCCCTGTGTCTCCCCCTGTCAGCCCTCTGTGTTCCTCCCCCTCATGCTTGGGACAGACCGGCCTCACTGTCAGACCAATGACTGCCTGGATCATACTGCCTGTCAGCCTGGCTGCTTTCTCAATCACTGGGATATGGATAGTGTGAGTATATCCTTGTGCTGTCATCCAGAAGGGTTATATATACATATTTATATTAATCATATTAGCATTTTAAAATGCTGAGATCAACCTTTTTAAATTTTTATAAAGCTAAGGCTGAAGCGTGTGGTCTTTCGGTCACCTATAGATATCTATAAGTAGATATTTGTAGGTCAATAACCTGTTAAACTATAAATGCACTATGAAAAATTAGTCTGAGCATCCCGACCAGTGTGGCACAGCAACCAATAGCGTTACTTTGGGGCGGGACTATCCGTTTAGCTGACCAATGGAACGCAGGAGATGTTTCAAAATTCTGCTCGGTGATGATAGTGGCGAAGAAACACACACTTCAGCTGTAAATTGGGAACTTGTATAGTAATGATATTTTACTGTGTCTTCAGATATGCTATGGCTGTAATGAACCACCATGTCTGTCCTGTCGAAAACTGGTAAGTGGAGCTTGTTTTGCTCAGCGCGGCATATGTGAAGTTCACATCATCTGATAACAGCTTGATTGTCAATGTGATTATTTTAGGTCGTACAATGTGACATGCACAGAGGAAACAGCCAAACCCGGCTTCCCGAAAACATGCTGTACCGTTCAACACATCCCCCTCATCAGGTAGTTATGCTGCTTTATTCTAAGCTCTGTCTGAGCTTGCGTTATTTCCAGCTTGATCTGACAGTGTCTTTGTCTTCACTTTGATTCAGTAAATGTGGATCTTACCCTCCGGAGAGCTGCCTGTTCAGTCTCATCGGTAATGTGGGAGCGTTCATGGGTAAGGCCGCGTTCTCATATTTCCTCGTGTTGCACCCTGGCAGTGACATCTCAAATAACAGGACAAAAGCATGAATGGAAGTATTTAGGACTCTAGCGTGCGATACCGATTGAGACACAATGGCAGAGGTGTCACACAGGCAAATATCTGCAGGAGGGGGCGTGTTACGTATTGAGTCATCGCTAATTAATGCTATACGGTGTTGCTTCATCATTTGTTTTGTGTTGAGTGAGATAATGTGGTGCAGTGGTTAGGGTAGAGTTTTCTTGGTTGGCTGTCATCTGCTTCTTTTAATTGTGAAAGCTGAGGTGTTTTATTTCACATCACACCTGACAGGTAAAGATCTGAGATGTTATTCAAAAGTAATGAAACCATTAAAACTATGTGTGCAAGTATGTCTAAAAGATATCACAACATGTAAATGCAGCACAGCCTTGTTAATTGTTTGTATTTTAAGATACTTAAAAACAAATGTCTTTGCAAAATGCCTCACCAAATGTAAATTTGTTCTGGGAAAAGGCTGGGCATCGTTTGTTTGCAAATCCCACCTGGTTTGATGTTTTGTTAAGAAGTATTTATTACATGTGACTTAATTCCATAATTTTAAATACTTAAAAACACTTACACTACAGAAACCTTAGACAGCATTCAGCCCAAAAGTATAAAGGCTATTGCTGAAAATATTGGCTAGTTTAAGAAAACACTGTGCTATGAAAGAGAAAGAAACATTTGAAAAAGGAACTTGTCAGGTGGAAGTTTCGTGTGTGACAGTGTGGTTTGTTTCCTCTGTAACTCTTTATAGCAATAACATCAGTTAATTGAAGTTAGACTGACATGAACTAACAATAAGCAACATTTTTACAACATTTAGTAATCTTTGTTCATGTTAGTTAATACAGATAAAATTATTCATTGCTTATTCATGTTAGTTTACTGTGCATTAACTAACGTTACAGATGCAATGTTAAATTTTAAACGTATTAGTAAGCATTGAAAAAACGCCACAAAATGCTGTAGAAGTATTGTACACTATTAGTTTATGTTACCGTAATGGTAAGAAATGGAAGCTTATTGTAAAAGTGTTTGGGTTTTCTCAGTGTTTCTGTTCTTCTTCTGGGTGCAGTGGTTTTGGTGTGTCTGCTTCGATACGCTCAGATCATCGAGCACAGAAATCACTGCTGGCTCAACACCAGTGGGCTGGTGTCCGGCTGCACCAATGCTGTGGGGCTGGTCATGGTGGGCAACTTCCAGGTCAGTCTCTTCAGTCATTATCAGCACAAACTACACAACTTTCACAAACTACTCATAAATTCATCGTAGTTAAACCACATTTGGTTTATCGTAGTTAAACCATGTTATTTGATAAAATATTCCACATTTTAATTATTAAATGAATTACAATTTCACATTAAGATTAAATACTAAACAAAAACCATTAGACCCTTTAAAAATGTAATACATTAAAAAAGTTTAAACTTAAAGCTCTCCTTCTATAAATGTCTCGTATATTTCCTCTCATGTGTTTGCATCCCTTAATGTTTTAGATGTTTATTGCACCATTTGCCTGATTTACTAAAGCATTTAATACATACAAAACACAAAACTGTGTTTCTGTGGCATCAAATAAATGAGCTTGTATAGTTTGGATTATTGTCAGGCCTCAGTCACCATTCACATCAGCTTTCAGGCTTCTGTTGGTGTGTGCTGTTGTTTGAGGGCTGACTCTTCAACTCCTTAAATTCAGTGCATCAGACTGATGTGTTGATCACCAGCATCAGAGTGTTTCAAAGAGGCTGATGTTCTCAAAGTGATTAGTATTGATCCGTGAAGGCAGCCATCAGTCTTGAGAATGAAGTTTAGAGGGAATTTCACTCTCTCCTCTTGTTAGTGTCTTTACTTGTGTGCTGAGTCGGCAGTAAGGAAGTGTCTTTTAGAGGGAAGGCAAACTTGCGGGTGATCTAAATGTTATTTAGTCGATACGGTCCAGTCACGTGTGTTGTGTGTCGTCATCTGTCCTCTTTTCATTTTGCAATGATTTGTTTTTATTGGTCCTGTATTAGCACTTGAATAACACTTGAATTCATGCTTTTCAAACAGGTGGATTACGCTAAAACGCTCCACTATGTAGGTGCGGGCGCTGCCTTCCCAGCAGGCATTCTGTTCGTGTGTTTGCAGTGTGTGCTGACCTATCGGGTGGCCGTCACTGCTCTGGATCACTGGATGGCTCATGTGCGCGTGGCACTGGCTACTGGTGCTCTCATCGCCCTGGTTCTCAGTATCCTTCCTTGTCTAGTGTTTGTTTGTTTTTACATTGTCTCACTTGGCATGATTTGCTTTCACACACTGCATAATCACGCTTTATAGCATCAGTTTCATGTTCACGCTGCTCTTTTCCATACAGTAAAAGGGAATGGTGACCAGGGACAGTCAAGCTTCAAAAGCGACAGAAAGCACCGTACAAAAAGATCATGGAAATTGTGGACTGTATTCCAAATCTACTGACGCTGTACATTGGTAACTCAATCAAAATGTGTCAAATTTACATGTATGTGTTTGGCAGACACATTTATCCAAAGTAGCATTAAAGCTATACATGTTATTAGTATATGTGTTGCCTGGGTATGGATAGCATATGGACTGCTGTTATGTTGTTTTTATGTAATTTTATAAGTCTGACAGTCCCTGGTCATCATTCATTGTCATTGAATGGGAAAAAGTAGCGTTAAAGTAATACGAGTTTGGAACAACATGAGAATGAGTAAATAATGTCGAATTTTTCATTTTTGAGAGAACTCTAAATATTCCTACATTTTATACAACTAGACACAATCAGGTCTAGGAAAAGCTATATTTTGCACAGGGCTCAGCTGTTTTCTTGATTTTATCCTGCTCGTAAGGTTCTCATCACGATTGGTAAGCCCCCAACTCACAAACTGTATCATAGTGGAGGTATAATCCAATTGCTTCAGTGTAAATGTTGGCATGGAGACAGATGAGCTCAGCTGGAGTCTTCCGGCCTTCCTGCTTCATCTCTCCTGTGTTCTTCAATGATTTATGAATTGTTTTCTTCTAACTGGAGCAAAAGAGCTGGTTGCTGGGGGATGTAACTATGAGAGCAGCTAATTAAGCAGTTTGTCCATCAATAATCCATAGCTTTCCTCACTAATTCCACAGTGGCCAGCTGTGTCGTCAGCTATTATAGCTATTACCGTGAATTGTATGTTCTATCTGCAAGTGTGGTTCTGTTTTGCTATTTTTGTCTGCCCTTGTTAAGCTTAACTTTGACTTCATCAGGCCTACACTTAAAGAGATAATTAGCATAAAGTTTCTTGAATTGCATCCTAATTCAGACTATTGTTCGTGCATTTATTGTCCTCAATTTGCAAAGTTGCAATCCTTGACCAGCTTTCTCAGGTGGGATTTTCTTCATCCACGAGAGCTTTGTGCTCCAACACGCAGCGGCCATCTGCGAGTGGGTCTTCACTGTAGACATCCTTGTATTCTACGGGACCTTCACCTACGAATTTGGCACCGTCACTACCGACACTATGTTGGCTGGCCTCCAGCGGAGTCTCTCGCATGAATCCGGTGTCATTATCGGAGATGATGTTCAAGTAGGAGCCCTGGGAGGTGGTGCCACAAAAGGGTTAAAATCCCCAGGAGGAAGCAGCACCTCCACCCATCTGAACTGCACTCCCGAGAACATAGCAATGCTTTAATCTCGATCACACACGCCGGCACAAACATGGTCACAGACTGCCAGGTGGGAGGCTTCACTCATCTTGCTCTGTCCACACTTGGACAGAGATTTAAAGTGATAGAGGTTTAGAAGAACCACATGGTCTAAGTCAATTCAGAAATCAATTGGGTTTACAGGTGTGACTGTTTATATTGATATACAATTTGAGATTTTGAGTTTTGTCTGATAGATTTGTCAGCTTTTTTGTCTGTTTTTTGCCTTTGTTTTGGGTGAGAAGGATAGAATGGATTTTTAAAGATAGGATGGGCATTTTGCAGCACAGGTCACATGGTTTGCGAGACTACTTGGCAGTCGTTTGAATTGTTGCACTGGGGGGTGGAATATGTTTTACTGTCACAATTGCACAAATGTTTCTGGGGTGTCTCTTATTAAGCTTGCTACTATTTGCCCAACCCTGCTGTTCCAAATGGATGATTTGCACCTAACACAAACGTTTAGTTTCAAATTCTTTTCACTTATAATTTATGGGATCACAGACTATCAGGAGTATTATGAGAATTATATTTTGAAACAGTGAATGTTTAAGATGTGGAACTATAGCCTTTGAGCACCTATTATTTTAGAATCAGAAAAAAACAAGATTTTAATTAAACTTTTATTTACACTGGTAAATTAAGTAATGTTAACGCATTATTGTTGTTATACAAAATCATTTTTTGTAATGCTGGCCTTTTTAATGATGTAGTAGGAAATATGTTTGTCTTGTTGGCTTGCTTCTGTCCTGTTTTGTTTCGTTTTCGTTCGAATTTCTTGATGAGGTCAGTCTTGTTTTTCTCTTAGAGGGGGAAGTGATGAAAAGTGACACCAGCTCTAACTCCGCCCCATGAGTTAATAAGTTGTTGAATAAGTAAATTTTTACTGTACCTTTAAGGCAGGCACAGGTAGAAGTTTTTATATTTTTTAATGTTTTTTTTATATTTGCTGTCTTATGAGTCACAAACCATTCACAAAATGCTACATCCATCCACATTTAGTCACCTACATATCTCTAAACATTTCTTTTATCAGTTGCTTTGTGCAGTTTTGTGCGTTACAATGACATCACTACTGCTTAACTGAAACAAGTGATATATTTTATGTAACCACATGTGTTTCAACAACATTTGTTTTTAGTTTTTGTTGTTGCCAAAGGATGCATCTCATTTTGTTAAGATGTACTGTATCATTTTGATTTGATAACTTTTATGGATGTTTTTCTGTGAACACATAGCCACTGAGAAAGCGACATTACTTAGAAAATTATGCCAGTGCAGTACAGCAATACTATTACATTGTAAAATGATGAATGAATGACAACTAACTCGTCTCCAGGCTGGAACCTGGGAAACCGTATTAGAACTTTCTGAGGGTTGAGTGGTTACGGTGGCCTTAATGTTACTGTTGAATCTGGGTGATGTTTCCAATTCAGGCTGTCAATCAAAGGGTCCCTCCTGCTTTTAAGGTGACCCCAAATTCATTATGCTTTAATGGTTAAAGTTCAAACAGAAACTTTTATTGATGTGTTATTGCCATTCAGTGAAAAAATACACTGCCTGGCCAAAAAAAAATCACATGCTCTAATATTTTGTTGGTGTGTTTAGCTTTGATTACATCACACATTTGTCATAGCGTTCTTTTGACAACCTAACCCTAACGTATACCTTCATCTAGAGCATTAATTTTTGACAGATCTTGTGTGGACAATGGAAGAGTCAAAACAAGTCCACCATGTTATTCCAAGCACATATAGAGACTTTTAATAGGATTTAGGTCAGTATGTTGATGGAGCTGTTGACGCAAGCCAATGATATTCCCCTTGTGAAACAGCAACATAATTTCCATAAGCAAGATAAAGGTCATCTAGCATGTTTGTTTAGGAAATGAGAAGCTGACCGTTGCATCAGTTAAGAGTTAAAAGAGCTGATAAAAACATACTAATCACTGCAATGGTGATCCATTTGTAGACCCTTAAATATTTGCTTATTTAAATCAAAATATTGACTTTCTTCTTGGCCAGGCATTGTAAGTTTGTGCTGCCTCTCTGTTTCATGCCAATGATAACACTGTAAATTTAGACGTGGTCTCTAGGCATCATGTAAGTTTATGTTTGTTGACAGTGACGCTATTATTGGAGAGTTATTAAAACAATGTGTCAACTGTTCTCATGCAAAGATGATTCACAGAGCTGCTTTTAAACTGCATCCATCTGCTACCTCTGCAATTATTAGTTGATCATTACAAGATACATGTCAGCTCAAACCAAACCGTATACATGATAGAGGTCCAGTAACAAAACAGGTCCTGCTGGGTTTAAACAACACAAAGCAGCATAGAATCTTTAAAAACTAACTTTGTTCTTCAGCATATGAACCTACAGTTGGTGTCATGTTTCATTTATTGCCTGTTTTTCACTTCCCAGCAAAATGAGCAGCAGGGCTGATGTGATGAATTGCATACAGCAGTTATTGTATATTAGATGCAATATTTACCATTGCATATAATGCATAGATTATTGTATCCGGCTAATAGGTCAATAATTTATAGGTCAGAAGGTTGCAAAATGATTGCAGCCTTTTTTATGTTAATAAGTTACCAGGTTTGTTAAATAGGCAGGTTAGGCTCGGTCGGTGACTGTCTGGTTGAAATAATGATTGATTTTTTTTTTTCTTTTTTGCCAACTTTTGCAATGTATATGTGCTTGTGAGACAATGTAAGCGCCTACACATACTTGCATCCTTATACATATATTGGATTAGGAATACCCGCATAAAGAAATGCTACAATCTGAGGACTATCCGAATTCCTTCAAAAGAAAATTCAGATAAAATGGCTGGTTTTGGTTCATGATGTTGCTTTCTTGATGTTATGAATTTCAGCTGTTCTCTGGATGGAAGTTATTTTTCTGATGAAGTATTTTTATCAACACCAATATCTGTTGGGAAGGGATCAAGGATCTAAGGTTCACACTTCAAAATAAACTACAAACAATGCAAAGAATATTTTTATTTTGTAACTTATGTATTCAGATTTATGTATCATTTCAATGATTTTCTTTGACGAGATTTATATTGAATAACTATCAAAACATTCAATGAGAAATAAACAACTGTATATGTATTACTGTCTGTATCTGTCATTCAAAGATAAATTCTTAACATTTAGAATAGAACCAGTGACACAAAACATTTAGACAGTTTCTTAAATTTAAGAAATTATACAAATATGTCATTTTATGAATCTAAACAATTGTTCTCCAACTTTTCTGCATTCATTACATTTAATATTTTAGTCTGCCTCAACCATGACATGAATACATCAAACACACGTTTTCTATGAGGTAGAGTTCTACTCTATTGTTTACTGATTAAACAATGAAAGCAGTCAATGGAATATAATTCATCAGTAAGCGTTGTATTAAATAGGGTATTCAATTTTTATTATCTGAATGATAATGAAATTAATTTCTCTGGAGGCAAAACAAATGGATATTAAATCACAGATCAAATAAATAAAACTTCACACTTCACAAAACTTTAAATTTAGGAGGTGTCTGTAAGGCTATGTTGTGGTGACATCTTTCAAACAAATACAACAGCTCTTGGTGCATAGCTGTACAGTCTTAAAAAATATAACATTTAAAACATTGCTGTTCTTTCAAGCACAAGCAAACTTAATTGTTTCAACGTTTGGTCCCTGCACAGTAAACTCTCACTTCTGACAAACTGAAAGTCTCATTCATCTTCAAGTACGTGACGTGTTGAAATCATGTATACATGGCTCCATGTAGACCTTCCAGTCTGTGCTCTCTTTGTCTTCTCCGTTCCTGTAAAACATACAGACACGCTAAAATACATTCTGGAAGTGCAGAAGAATGAAATAATTATGGAAATAACAATACATTTGTAAAGACATACCTTGTCTTTTTTAAACTCCTCATAGTCTGGATTGTCAGTGGGCAGTTCAAGTCGACACAAGGGACATGAATTGGTCTGTAATATTTTAGCATTTATGATTATGCTAAAGATTATGCTTGTTTACTTAATATTACTACACATTTGCATTTACTTACTTTACTGAGCCAGGGCAGAATACACCCTGTGTGGAACAGATGTTTGCATGGCATCTCTCTCACGGTCTCTTGCTCCTCAAACTCCAACAAACACACCGGACATTTCAGTCCTTTATCTGCAGAATAAAAAGTCAACCAGAGGACAATGGAATATCAGAGTTTCTTATTCAATCACAGAAATGTTGCTAATTCTAGAAATAACTAGCATTATTACTCTAACCTTTATTACCAACTTCAATGATTTGAATCAACAATATCTTTAATGAATGTGTGGTAAGCCTGTAAATAAGAGCTGACTACAAAACAAGAGACCGTTACCAGCTTGTTCAGGGGAGATAATGACCACAGGAAGACTCTGAACCACAGTTTTTGCAGCAGGAGGGGGGAGTCGCTGGTCCCAATCCGTCAAATCAAATGAACCTGAGTCTATGTCAAGGCCCTGCATAAGAGACCTACAGCCACAAAACAATCATTGAAACGTTATCAGTTACATTCTTATAATATTACTCTCACAGTCAATAATTATGGAGTATAGTTGTAGGTAACATAATATATTTTGTAAATTACATGATTATATACTATTATAGATTTGCAATTTACATAATGTAAAGATTAGAATTGAACAGCTTAAAGCTGCGGTACATAACTTTTGCCTCTCTGTCGCCATCTCTGTTTGAAACATAAAATTGCAGGATACTTTAATGCTTTTCTTTGAGTATACTAAAGTCAAATGAAGCTAAACTGAAGCCAAAGTTAGAGATTGCAGCTTTTAAAATAAGTTTAGCCAGAAATAAACACAACTTTTTAACACCCTCTAGATGGCGTTGTCTTCCTGGTTACCTTGCAAGTTCCAACAAGGCGTTCTGTCGGTACTGTTCTTCTGGGTTTGTAGGTTCACAGTCATGCTCATCAAAGTACGAGGTCATTTTCTGAACTAATTCACCAGATAAATACCTGATAATGACACATAAATACATTCTGGATGAGATTTAACCGCGGCTTTGAATGGTTCTATTAAGTTTCTAACACAATAGTTGATGGTTTAATCTCACACAGTGGTAGAACAGGAGACTGAGTAAAATAACTTCTATCATCATGATGTCCTTTATCAAGTTATACTTTTATTATGACAGGCGTACTTTATAAATATAGCCAGGCGTTTGTTGTTCACATGTTTGTTTAAAAGAAACAATTGGTGCAAATGGTACAACCAACGTTATGAAAAGCATCGCGTGGAATCTGGACACTTTGTTACTATGATCCAACTATACATATGAATTAAAATATGGTTCCAATTCAAAAACTATGTTAAATTCTCACGACCGATATCTTCTTAATACAATATACAATACAAATAGGTGAACACAAAACACTACATAAACATCTGCATTTAATCATTGAAGCGATTCAAATGCTTTTTACAGACATAAGCTGCTGACGTTAATGTTATCATTATATCA
>JAZGTK010011888.1:0-13189 GCA_036877625.1 Ambastaia sidthimunki
TAGCAGTATTTTACACTGCAAATAGTATTTTAAACTGCAAACAGTATTTTACACTGCAAATAGCCGCTGCCTTTTTTCCCAGGTGCTGTTGTCACGGTGAATCAGAATATCTGCACTCTATTCATAATGGCTTTTTATAGTCGTGGTGCACGCAGTTAACTCAGAGTCAACCTACTCAGAGTTGATTTAACCAACTAATTTTAGCTGTTCTGAAACCGAAAACTCTGAGTTTCCAAACTCAGAGTAAGTCAACTCAGAGTTGAAGTTTAAACTCAGAGTTGGTTGAACCACCTTTCTGAAACAGGCCCCAGGTCCGTCATTTTGTGTTTTTGCTTCGCTTTTGTTTTTTCCCTTTCTGCTCCAGACCCCGCTTTCCGTCCTCCTGGATTTATGTTCCAGCGTTTCAGACTGGCTCTCCGTGCTCTGCCCGGATCTCCCGTTTCCCTCCAACCCGTCATCCTCCCGGTTCTCCCGCTGCCTGCTTCACCAGCACCTGTGCCGGATCCGTGCCTTCTTCTGCTGTTTTGTTGTTTGTTTTGTTTTTTGACTGCCTGGGTTGGTGTTCTCAATAAAACCTCCTAACCCGCATCTGGATCTCTGTATTTTTCGTGACATGAATATTGTATTTAGAAATTGTGCTGGAGAATTACAATAAGCTATTCATTGGTCCACCAAAATAGTTGTTCCCAAAAATTACAGCTGAGAAATATTAACTATATTAAAAAAGCAACGTAGATTGAGCATGCCCTGCATTTTCCTCCCCCTCCTTACATCCTCTCATCCCCCCAGATCCTGAAAGCCTGATTCTTATGAAACCATCAACACCACACACTCACACCCACCTGAAATCCAATTCCCAGTGTGGACTAGACCCTCACAGTATGTGCCTTGTTTTAACACTTTGCCTGCAGCCAAACTCCTCTAGTTCTCTAGATGTAGAATATAAACCTCAGCCATAAACCACAGCCAGCCACTGTGTTCTTTTCATTTGAGCACATACAGAAAAACATTTACCTGTACTGTCATCTGTTTAAATATTCCACACATCCCCACTCCACTTGTGGAAATTTTGAAAGCACTCATGATTTTTGCAGTGTGGAAATTGCTGCAACAAGTTCAAGTTCTAATGTGACATAAGCCAAAATGTAATACATCTTTATAACTAAAGTAAAAAATAAATAATTTTATAATCACAACAAAGTATTTTGCAGGAATTTTAATTTTAGCTTTATTTATATCTGTGAATAAATGACAGCAAAGACATCTTTAAACTTGATCATCAGAGTGGAAATCTCAGGTCACACCTTTTAATTTAATGCTAAAAACATCACAAATTTTTGTTCTGGGAAAATAATACTCTTTAGTTGTTAAGGCTTTCAGAGACAGTGATGCTAATTATTAAGGTCCAAAAGATTTTGAGAAGATAACAGAAAAATTTGAGGAAAGTAGTATGAAAAGGACAATCCAGCAGTGAGAATGATAATCAGAAAATCACAGCATTGTGTTAGACTGTGACATGAGGTCATGTTTTTTTTAATTACATGCCAGACTGCAGATATGTGAATGTACACACAGAGCTTTTCAGAAGTTAAATAAAGGTTCATTTACCCCAGAGGTTACAGGAAACAGAAGCTGTTTGCAAAAACTTTCAAGCACAGAATGTCTTGTTTTCGGCTATGCTGGTCTGTTCGGAATTTGTTGGGAAATGAGTAAACACTGTGACATGCAGAAATACAGGTAATATGAAGGCATTGCCCTAACTTGCAAATTGTATATCTGCATTTGTACTGATGCACCTGGAGTTAAATCTTTTTATGAAAATTGTTACTTTTACAGAATTAAAGACTTTAAAGAGTTTAATATTAAAGAATATTAAAGATATTCTGCATTTTACATCTGCTGATTCAAAGTTCCTTTGTCCATATAATGTTTTGACTTGCTGTACAGTGGAGGGCTCGGGCTGTATACTCTACTTCAACTCTGTTTCACAGTTTGATTCATTCAGATAACAAATTATGCAGATTACCAACTTAATATATACTGTATGACTTTAATGAAACACCAGGAGAACTGACATAGACACATTATCCTGTTTTTTCTCAAGGTTTAATTCCTTCTTCACTTTTAACACCTACTAACACCTTAAGTTTTTGGTTCCTTCCCACAGTTGCTCATGGCTTACTCATTGGGCGTCTAAAAACATAGCTGAAATATAATTCACAGGGTCCCTTTGCAGTGTTTATTGTTCCTGTTGTACCTATTTAATGAGCTAGAAGAAGCGGCTAATCATCAATGCTGTTATTTTGCAATAACTATTGGCTAATCCACTCTTCACATTTTGGATGTTTTGATGCATACTGTAATGCATACATATTGTTTTCAAGAAAAAACTTTTTATGTGCTTTGGCTATTCATTTATATGACAACAGCTTATTGGGAGCCTGAAAATGCAAACGTTTAAAAACACGTTGTGCATATTTGAAAATGATACCATTACTGTCTCTGTGTAAACTACTAAAACACAAATTTGTCAAAACGGCAATGCCATGTGCATGTGTTACATGTTCACTACTGGCATGCATCATACATAGCTTTTTAGTAGTTTTTGCAGATTTGTGTGAACAGGAATTATTTTGACAGTGTTGTTGTCTGTATGAGAAACACAAGGAAAAACATATGTTTTTAGCACATTGTTGTAGTGTAAACGTACCCGTAAACGTGCCCATGTATTTTGCTGCCTGGGGGTCTGGTTTGTGTATTTCAAGGACTGCTGATTTACTGAAATTTTCCTAGTGCACAATTGAGAATTGCTTAAACGAAACAGCCAATGAGAGTATTGTTGTCCATGTCCATCCTTTTATGATCACACTGCAATTTAACGGCTGCTTCCAGCAGGATAAAGTGCCATATCTCTTAAATCATCTCATACTGGTTTCTCTGACATGACAAGGAGTTCATTGTACTTAACTTGCCTCCACAGTTATTAGATCTTAACCTAACAAAGCATCTTCAGGATGTGGTGGAACAAGAGATTTGCAAAAAAAAAGCAACCAAATATCTGCAGCAATTGTGTGATGCTGTCGTGTTAATGTGAACTCTCTGAGGAATGTTTCCAGCATCTTGCAAAGTTTCAGCATTCTGGCAAAGCTGTCTTATCAAAAGCGTATAGATAAGGCTTTTGGCTGTACTAAATTACCAAAATATTGCCATTAATCCTACAATACTGTTTTTGGACCTCATAACAATTTACACAGCATACGCCAGTTTACATTTGCAGGGAAAAAAAATTCCACATCGGAGAAAACAACAATTTGACATCTTATGAGACTTTACTGTACCTATACTGTACCTTTACTGTTGTCTTATAAAGCAGCACAGATTTGTTGTTTGGCCCTGGTATGTGTATAAATATTATTGTAGGCAGCTCCGTTCAAGAGGAAATTTCAGCTCTAGGCCTCTAGAGTTTGTTTAGGCTGGTAACTTACATGAGTAGTGCTCAATTAGAAGAACTTTTATGACTGTCCTTGCACGTTGTAATGCCACGCCCTGTTCCACCTCGCCAGCAGAGGGTGCCCTCACCGGAGTACTGCTTGTTCTCCCTCTACTTCCTGTTTCCTGTTTTCTCATTTCCTGTATTGGACTATTTAAGCCATATGACTGCAACTACACGTTGCGAAGTATTGCCAGTATCTCCACTGCCTTACCAAGCCTTTATTCATTGTCTGTCATCAAGTGCATGATTTTGTCTGTTCCTGTTTTAACGATTATTTGGATTTTCCCTTTTTGGATTGTTTGCCTGGTTTTAATCTGCTACGTATTTTGACCTTGCCTGTTTACTATTTATTCTGATTGTTTGCTGCCTGCCCCAAGAAGGGACTTGCGTGTGACAGAAAGGCCTTAGCTGTCTGGCACCACATAGAAACTGAGACACCAGAGGATGTCTCCCAATAAGGGCTCCATTGATAGGTTTGTGGCTAGCAGACACAGCGGCCACATAAACCTTGAGGGTGGCAGGAGCCAACCCTGCAGAAAGGTGCTCTTGAAGAAACTCCAGCACTAAATAACAGGGCAGTGAACAGTTGATATGGTGTTGCTCACACCACGGCACAGAGGAGATAGTGGGTCAACTCCTCAGAGGCGAACACATCTATTTGCGCTCTGCCATATTTCTGCCAAATGGACTCCACCACTTGTGGATGGAGCCTCCATTCCACGGGCCTCAGCCCCTGCCTCGACAGGATATCTGCTCCCAGATTTGCATGCCGATTGCATCGATCTGACAGAGAGCAGCCTGGTCTCTGCCCGAAGAAGAATCTGCTGTGTCAGCCTGAACAGGGGGCGCGAACACAGGGCTGTACAGCCGCTAATTCATAAAGCCCAAGAAGGGTGGGGGACTGCGTCCCATTTTGGATTTAAGGCTCTTGAATCGCTCAGTCAAACAACTGAAGTTCAAGATGCTCACAGTGAAGCAGGTTATATCCCAAATCAGGTCCGAGGACTGGTTTGTCAACATAGATCTAAAGGATGCCTATTTCCATGTCTCCATCCTTCCTCAACACAGGAAGTTCCTGAGGTTTGCTTTCAGGGGCGAAGCTTACCTCGAGTACTTCCTTTCAGCCTTGCACTCTGCCCCCGCACTTTTACCAAATGCGTGGATGCAGCCATGGCCCCGTTGCAGTTACAGGGCATCCGTATACTAAACTATATTGACGATTGGTTGATTTTGGCTCCCTCTGAGCATTTGGCAATTTGACATCGAGATATCTTCCTTGCCCACATGAAAGAGCTGGGGTTCAGACTAAACACAAAGAAGAGTGTGCTTTCTTCACTACAGAGAACCACCTATCTTGGTGTTGTTTGGGATTCGATCACGATGCGGGCACAATTGTCTCCCACTCGAGTAGATTCGATCCTCGCTACAGTCACGAGAATCAAACAAGGCCAGTCACTCACTGTAAAGCAGTTTCAATGGCTGCTAGGCCTTGTGATAGCAGCATCCAACATGATACCTTTTGGCCTGCTATACATGAGGCCCCTTCAGTGGTGGCTCAAGACCAAGGGTTTTTCCCTGAGGATTCGTTCCGGTGTATCCGTGCCTTAGACATGTGGAGGAAACCTTGGTTCCTCTCTCAGGGCCCAGTGTTGGGAGCTCTCAGTCGCCACGACAGATGCATTCCTCACTGGTTGGGGACTGCCCAGCCCGTGGTCTGTGAAAAGGTCGCCATCTTATCAACTGCCTGGAAATGCTAGCAGTGCAGACGGCTCTTCCTGGAGGATCCCCTTGAGGGGGGATCTTCTATCTCAGGCAGGGGGCGCCATTGTGCACCCTCGCCCAGAGCTGTGGAACCTGTGGGTATAGCCCTTGAGCGGGCAAACTCATAGCTTCCGGTCTCTCAACTGAGGTTGTTGAGACCATTCTGCAATCCAGAGCTCCCTCTACGAGGAAACTGTATTCCATGAAGTGGAAATTTTTCACTTCATGGTGCAGAGACCCGGTTAACTGCCAGTTAACTGCCCGGTTGATACAGTGCTGGAGTTCTTGCAGGTGCGCCTCTCTGCAGGATTGGCTCACTCCACCTTTAAAGTTTATGTGGCGGCACTTTCTAATTACCACATCCCTATAGGTGGCTGTTCAGTGGGCAGACATCCCCTTATTACACGTTTCCTCCGTGGTGCGCTGAGGCTGAGGCCTCGAGTATAATCTTGAGTCCCCCCGTGGGACTTGGCCGTAGTATTAGAGGCTTTCTGTGCTCCCCTTTTGAGCCCATTGAAGAGATCTCTGATCTACATTTGTTGGCTAAGGTGGCCTTTCTACTAGCCATCACCTCTCTGAGGAGTGTTGGTGACATACAGGCCCTTTCTGTGGCCCCTCCTTATTTAGACTTTGCGCCTGGCTTGGCCAAAGCACCTCTCTACCTGCGAGAGGGTTATGTTGCCAAAGTGCCCACCTCGACTCAATGGCCGGTCGTGCTCCAGGCCTTTTGTCCTCCTCCCTTTAGGCACAGAGACCCGGAGAAGCTTAATTATGTGTGTCCAGTGCGAGCACTGCACACTTATGTCCACAGAGCTGCCCTGTGGAGAAGATCTGACTGTTGGTCTGCTTTGGCCCACATAAGAGAGGCCAACCTGCTTCAAAACAGATGCTTAGTCATTAGATTGTTGATGCTATTCGTATCTTTTATGAGGCTTCTGCACTTCCCCCACCTTTGGGGACCAGAGCTCATTCTACCCGGGGTATGGTGGCCTCTAAGACTTTCTCTGCAGGTGTCCCAATACAGGACATCTGCGACATTGTGGGACGGTCCACTCCCCTGACCTTTTTCAGGTTTTACGGCCTAGATGTTCAGTCATTATGGCGGATTTGGCATCTTGTTCCCATAGCGTTTTGAAGCAGCTCGAGTTCCTGAAAGAGAACATTTTAGGTTATGTATGTGACCCTGAAGGGAACGAGACCCTGCGTCTCTAGGCCATACTTCCGGCACCACCTGCCTGCACTCGCTTCATTCATGTCCGAAGCTAACCACAGCACTGCGTCGCACATGCTTTTAAGCTTCCTGGTTGTGACGTCACCCCGTCTGTGACATATCCCCCCCCCCCGATTGGACGGATTTGACTGTGATGTGATTCAGAGTGCATAAAAGCTGGGGGCGTTCCCATAGCGTTTCAACGCAGCGTCTCATTCCCTTCAGGGAACCAGGATTACATACGTAACCTGAGACGTTATTCACATAAAAACAACATTTTTGATCTGTTCAAAGTGGGTAGTTAAGGAGGAATTATATGGCGATTTTATTCACAAAGGTATTCTAATATCCAATTTACAGGAAGAGGTAATGTAAGAAAAATTAGTTGCAGGTGAAACCAGTGTTACAGCTGCTTCCCCTGTGGTTGAAGTGAGTAAGTATAGTTTCTCTATTAGCAGACCACAAGAGCTTGAATCAGAATGAACTTTATTGCCAGGTATGTTTACACATACGAGGAATTTGTTTTAGTGACAGCAGTGCAACAGAATGACAGTGACAAGACAAGACAAGACACAGACAATAAAAATTAAAATATACAAATATAGAAATAGACAATGTACAAATAGGAAAAGGTTTTGTGCTGACCAGGTTTTCAGACAGGCTGGTGTGACACTGTCTGGACCTGGTGCCTTTATTCTCTTGTTCTTTCGGAAGACCTGACGCACATCATCTTCACTGATCTGAAGTGCAGGAGTGGGGGAGAGGGGGGTTGCTGGAGGTGTTAATGGTGTTTTTTCAAACCTGCAATAAAGTCTTTCAAAATGAGAACATACTCTCATTTTGAGATTTGCCTCAGTGGTAGAAGTCAGGCCACCACTGTCTATACAAACCAAAACCCGCTTGTGTTTTTTGTACAAAATGCAAATTTAACCGTAGCTGATACTCTTTCGAGAATAATAATATATATACCATTTATTTTTAAGGCATTGGCTGATGCTTGTGGGTGGGGATGTTACATTACATGGTTATTTGATTGTACATTAAAATATGCATTGGTGTGTACTTTCTGATGGTGTATCTCTCTTTCTTTATATTATCTGCTGCTCCACCAGGCACAGATAGGTAACTGCTCACACCTGTCACTCATTAGCGTGGAGAGGCTGCAAATGTAAAAAAAAGTTTAGAATGACTTCCACATTGAAGCTTGTCTCCTCAGATTGCTGTGTCCCTTGTATGACCATGTTTTTTTGCACTGCTATGCTGAAACTGTGTAATACCATTTTGGCAAAACACATCTTGTTGTGGACAGAGTTGTTGAGTTTATTATTGAGCTTATTGTTGTTAATGTCATTATGTGCTTGAAAGTGTGGAAGCTGTAGGGAGGAGGGTGCTCCCCAACAAAACCTTTTGTTCCTGTTTTGGGGCAGGTTAGGAAGTTAGTGTACATTTATGTTGTTAATTTGTTCTTTTTTGTTAGCTTAAGCAGTTGTACTCAATTAGCCAGAGGGTTCTTTGTTTGTTGTTTTGGCTTTACCCCCTCCTGAAGCCTATGTATGTTGTGAGATGCCTTCCTATAAATACAGCAATTACAATTTATAACAAAATTACTTTTTTGTAAATATACGTTTTGACCTTGAATTCCGTGTGTCAGGCTTTAAGCCAACATATTGTTATTTGGTTTAAACTTATTTTTCTTATTATTAGTGGTGCTTGCAAAGCAAAAAAAACCACAAATTGTTATTTGACACAATTTGTTGTAGACCCAGCTTATTGAGGAGAGATGTGCTATGACTTTTATCAGTGATAGATTTTTTTGGGCACAAAAAAGTGGGTGAAAAATTCCATAGCCTTAACATTGGGCTGAAATTTGGGACATCATAGCTTTAAATCTGAATGTTGTAGAGATCTGGTGTTGGGCTCATATGGCTTAGCAAGCAGTCAAAAAATGGTGACTTTAAAACTTCATAGCCATGCCCTATCAATCAGTTACAGTACCCTAGCAATCGCCCCATTGACTTCCATTGAAAAAATCAATTTGACTTAACACTTGGCAGATCTTTGTAATGTCATAGCTCTGCATCAGAATGTTGTAGAGACTTGGGTTGGGCTCAATCACAGCTTATCAAGCAGCAACAAATGGTGACATTACAGCTTCATTGCCACACCCTAGCAACCAGTACCCAATAAACCAGTCCAAGTATTCTAGTAACTATCCCATTGACTTCTATTGAAAATGGTGAGAGGCAATAGAACATTGTAGAGACAAGTGGGTGGCCTCTTTTGACACTTTAATAATCAGCATATATAGCAAATATAGCACCCTAGCAACAAACATAAATTAGCCATATCTCAGCACCAGAACATTGTAGATATTTTTTTTTTATTCAGACACACATCTGTTCGTTAGTTTTAATTGAGAACGGTCTAGCTGCACCCCACAACAATTTACAGTACCCAAACAACCGTGTAATGAAATGAATCAGCTATATATCAGCATTAGAACACTATAGAGACATGTGGGTTTATATGACTTGGGCTGTCAGTGAGCTTTTAGGTGTTGTCTTATCAACTTCCTAACTACACCCTAGCAACCACTTAGAGTACCTCCAGCCCGTCCCCGCTCAGCTGCCTCTCCTGCCCTGCCTCTCACCCTCCCAGATCTCCTGCTGCCAGCTATGCCAGCGCCTGTGCCGGATCGGCCCTAACGCCCTCCAGTTTTGTTTCTGCCTGGTTCACTTTCTGTTTGCTTTGTCTTTTTAATAAACCTGTGTACCTGCTAATGGATCCCTGTGTTGTTCCTGACAAAAACATGCTACCATTATGCTAATTGGTACTAAAACTTACAACCCAGTCTCACGGCAGTTCGTGATATAGTCACGAAATTTAATCTATTGATTCGTGTACATGAACACGAATTTCACTCAGAACGACTTTCCATCTAATGTATTTCAATAGAAAATGTCTTTCATGCCCTCCACCACGATTTTCTTATTCATTATTATGAAATGGAAAAACAAAAAAACAAACAAAAGGCTTAAATGACTTCAGAAAGGGGCATATGCCAAAATAAATGAACATAACACCTTCTAACTTCCTGCCTACTCAAAAATGAATAAAACTACTTAATATAAAAAGAAAATACAAAAAGGATACTAACTCCTTTTCTATCAAAGCTACAATATATAATAAAGAATGAAAAATAAAAGGCACCCCTTCCCTACCATTCTGTTGCTTCCTTTAGGAAGGTTCTTACACAATTTCATCCAGCTCATTCAGTCCAAGGCCCACCATATACTCGGTGGTATACTCAATGTCAACTCCAGTTGGTCTTACAGATACATTAATCATCTGTTTGGCTGCAGCAGTGGCCATCATTGATCTGAGTAAAGGCACAATGCAACAAAACAAATACAACAATAACAACACCTATTATAATTCCCACTTTGGTTAGCCATTCTCCCCAGGACCCAAAGAGTGAATTAAACCAGCTCCAGGTATGTTTGTCTGTTCCAGCGTTCTCAGTCACTTCATCTCTCAGACTTTTGAGCTTTTCCATTGCTTTAGTGAAAGATCCATCTGGGCCTTCATTTCTGGCCTTATATTGTTCTGGTACTCCTCTTGGTTGGAGAGGAGTACCAGAACTGAATCTATATATAGATTTGGATCAGTTTCATATGCTCTTTTTACTCTGTGTCTTTTTAGAGTGGACTGTTCCCTTTTAGTGGAAGTCCCTTTTAATCATTGTATCCCCTTGTAACAGTCTTACTCTAGCACAAATGCTTTTCCAATCTTTTGGAAAGGTTGCCCATAATCTTTTTCCCCCACATATCCAAAAGTAGTCTGCTACTGCTTCTGATTGTTCTTCTTCTGTTCTTCATAGTCTTAATTAGGGGAAAACTAATAGTTGCCTCAGTGCAATTGTCTTTGACCTGCACAATTGTTATGTTTGTCTTTACAGTGGCTGTGGCATATATTAAATTAAATGATTTGAGCACTCCTGATTCATAGTACATATCTTGGTCCAAATGCCAAATTATAGCACAGTTTCCTTTAAATTCTCCCAAATTATGATTCCCCTTTGATTTGTTAAAACACTCATATTCCAATGCGCGATCAATTACATAGGCAACAGGTGTTTCTCTGTTCTTGAGATCAATTCTTATATCTAATTGTTGACATTCATCGCCCCACCCTTGTTGTATATAATATTTGTGGAAGTCTCTATTTCCTAACATAGTTAGGCATTCTGCTGGGCAGTAGGGGTATACTTTTCCAGGAACATTCTTACAATATTGTGAGTAAAATTTACCACAATGCATGTAATCATACGGGTTGGGTACTACTATAAACTTCTTAAGGGGAGATGGGATTAGTCTGCCCATTTGAACCAATCATTGTGGTATGCTGGATCTAATAACCCTTTATTATCATATGTACCATATGATTCCATGTCATAAATTTGAGTATCATCATTTTCATCATTATAATCCCATTTTGACCTTTTATTTATGTGTTTGTTTGCATAAATACCTAGTGTCTGTTCAATTATGCCAAGGGAATATGTCAGCAATGGTGGTGGGATCAAGTGTGAGGAATTTGTCAGGTTGATATCTGGACTGAGTACTAGTTGATGGTCTTGGTTCAAGGGGTTCTGCAAGTTGCCCTGGGTCTTGGGCAAGCGCTGCATCAGATATATCATCACTAGGACCAGGATCAGTCTCTCCCTGACCTTCCTGCTCTGTTTTTGCTGGTACAATTTCATCTTCTGATAGTTTTCCTGCTTCAGGATGTTCTGGTTCCCTAAAATGAGGTGCATCAATGTTACTACCTTCCCCTTCTTCAGATTTGTAAGTTTCAAGGCTTTGTTCACTTTCAATGGGTTCTATTTGTTCATCTTCTTCTTGACCTACTTCTAGCTGTTCTCGCCTTCTGGGTCTTAGTCTAGGCACTCTAGTGCAATGATTTAAATGATACCAAGTTGTACTTCCTTCTACCTGTATTGCTGTTGGGGTTGCTCTAGCGACAGTATATGGGCCTTCCCTTCTTGGTTCGTTCCACCTTCACCTAAATACTCTTAAATATACTTGATCTCCAGGTGTTGTGGTACAGGGTCTTGTTTCTCTCCTGAGACTCTACTCTGCTCCTGTGCATAAATGGCTTCATGGATTGCCCTTAACTCCATTTGCAATTGTTCAAGAGGCGGCCCATCATAAGAACCCCTCAAATATGGGACTGGCATTGGCCTACCCGTCAACATTTCATGTGGTGTAAATTTGTTATTCTCTTGGTTTGCATATGATAACTCATTAATGCCAGAGGCAATGCATCTACCCAGTTTAATTTTGTATCAGCACAGAGAGTCCCATTGACTTGTTCAACCATCCCTTGTGATTGTGGATGGTAAACGCAGCCTAGCGTTTGTTTTATCCTCAACTGTTGTACTACTGTTTTTACTGTTTTTTGAATAAAGGCTGCTCCATTGTCTGAGCTAATTTGAGATGGTATGCCAAATCTGGGAATTACTTTTCTTGTTAAAAATTTGATTACTGTTTGAGCTCCCTGATCTGCTGATGGAACTGCTTTAACCGATCTACTAAATCAGTCAATTATTACAAACATATATCTTTTTCCTCTGACGGATCTTATCATATCTACACTCTAAAAAATATTGTGTAGACCAAACAAAAAAAATTAACGCAACAGTTTGCATCAATATATTTAATTTACGACAACTTCGAATAATATTAAGTTCAGCCAACAAACTATATTGAGTTACACAAATTACCTTTTCCTCTTCAGAGAGAGGTATTTTTAAGTAGCATAAACTCATTTTTTTAAATTTTAAGTTGTTCCAACTAGGTATTTTACATTTTAAAATAAATTCAGTGTCATGTACTTAATTACCATAATTAATTAATAAATCATTAATTCATGTTTTTGTTCATTTAGCTTGTAGGAAATGAATTCTTTCAACAACAACAATTTTGATAGTCAGTTAACTTTTTACTTTAAACTGCAGTTTCAAAAATTGAATTTCAAAATTTTGCACCTCAAAGTTTACAAAAATGTGCACAAATAAAAATTTTATAACATTTGTATGCATATTGAGTTATGCTATTGTAATGAATGGTCAAACACAAGAGGGCCCATGTGCAGCATTTATTTAGAATAATAACAGAAACAGCGTAAAACAGGCAAGGGTCAAACACAGTAAACAGGGGCAACACAGGTAATCCAGAAAACGTGAACAGTTCCAGGCAGATAGGTCAGGGCAGGCGGCTAACAACAAGGGTAATCCAAAAACAAAGCGTAATCCAAAGGACAGGCAGCAAACAATCAAAAACGAGAAACCACAGGAGGGAATGCTCAGAAACGTTAGCCAGGGCAAAACGAGACTTTGCCCAGAGCAGCGGAACCGGTGAGCTTATATTTAGTCTCTAATGAGACTAATCGCCACCAGCTGTGGCGGGCATGGTCCCAGCGTGGGGTTCTGGGTAATGTAGTTCGTGACAGCTATCACAATGAATACATTTTTTCAATGCAGTTTGGCAGATCTCTCTCATCATGATCATCATCTTGACCATCAAGCAGCTCCTCACCTTGAACTTCTACATCACTGTTCATCTGTGTTGGCTGAACTTACACACCTTTTTATTATATCTTCCTTGAAGTCCATCAATAAGTGAGGAGTATGTTTTCGGCTTCTGTGGGAAGCAAATGTACCA
>JAZGTK010011889.1:0-15274 GCA_036877625.1 Ambastaia sidthimunki
GGGTGTTTGTCTGAAACCACTTTTTTACAACTGCCTTGGTGTCTGGACACAATGTTTAACACATTGTTCATTTGCTGCTGTGTGAGCACTGGTTTATGCTTAAAAATGATTTGCTCCATCAGTCTGTGTGTTCTGTAGTGATCTGCAGGGTTCTGGAAGCAGAAAGCTGATTGTTACTATTGAGCCTGCACTGCTGTTGAAAGGAGACATCATGGTATGTGGGTCTGTTTTTATCTCACCCTGATATATTACAACTGTCAAACCACAGACCCATTTATTCACTCTGCCAATCTCTCTCTTGCTCTCTCTCTCTGTCTCTCTCTCTCTCTTGCAGGTAAAATGTTATCACAGGCGTCTTCAGGCTGCTGAGAGGGACACTGTGTTTCGACTGCAGTTCCACACATGCACGATTCATGGAGCTCAGCTCTGGTTTGGCAAAAGCGAGCTGGACGAAGCCTGTTCAGGTACGTTCAAAAAGAAGCAAAGCCAGATGACATATGCCAAACTGCTACTCATAATAAAACCAGAGCCGTCTGTCAGTAGAGCTTTGACCACCTCAAACTGAAATCATAGGATATTATCTGAATGACTTTTGACTGTGGTCTGTATCCTTTCAGCTGTGTCATAAATTATCGCCTGTGTTCCCACTGGGTAACACCTGCTGACCACAGCTGTGTAATTAGGATGAGATACGTGACAGTGGATTCTCTATGGGCTTAGCACAGATGCATGGGAGCCCCTTTCAGTTGCTTGTAAATGTATGAGAAATTCCTGGACATTAATCATGTTTTAATGAGAAATTGTACTATGTAGCGTGTATCATGGAGCAAATATTTTGTGTAGATTTGAATGATGCTTCCTGTGCGATGTAACATAAAACAGGCCACTGTGGACCGTTCTTTTTGGCAAATGTGATTTGTTGAAAGTGGTCAGCTGTCTTTCCAATGACTAATATTCAGAATTCCCATTGTAGATGAAAAATTTCCTTCTGATGCCATAGTGGAGTTTGTGTTTTCATCTGGACCAGAGAAGATCAAAGGTACACCCTGTTCTGTCTACATAAAACAGCAAGTTAATGTGTTACAAATAGTTAAAAACTCTTAAATTGCATTTTGTTTGACACACACTATTTTCTTTTCCTTGTGGACTAATTTCATAACAACTAAGTAGTATAACAACAGGCTTGTATTTTATCTTTATACAATTAGGGCGATTCTCTTGAAAGCATTTTATTGGAAAAAAGAATTATGTCATTAATATTTTGCATTTCTGGTTACAGAATGACTGTAAATTTTCAAATAAGCTTAATTTGATATTGTTCTTAGGAATACACTCAAAATGTCTCAAAATGTAATTTTTCCATATGGTCTTCACTTGTGTTGTTAAATCACTGTGTTGTATGTATTTTATATTGTCATTGTACACATTGTGTGTGTGATTTAGGTAGAGCGAGTCAACGGAATGATCCAGCTGTCAGTGTGGACTACAATACAAATGACCCTGTGGTGCGCTGGGACTCTTATGAAAACTTTAACCAGAGACACCAGGATAGCTTAGATGGTACAACTGTTCATCCATTCACACTCCTGTGCATGTTCATACATTTAAATGGGACATGTCAAGAATCCAGGACTAGTGTACTTACTGTAGGAATACTTTAACAATCACAAAGCAAACCTTCCTCTTAAGAACATTTATAAAAACAATTATGTAAACTAGGCTTGTTAAATAAAAATGATCTTATAACTTTTTGATGCATAAAAAATTTATTAAAGTTTTAAGTGGATATATAAGTTTCCCCTTCATTTTTGTGGTAAAGAGACTTATTAGTTGAATAATGATATCTCAAAAAACCTATTTTATTCATCTCACCAGATATTGCACACACACGAGGGCCTGTTGATGGGAGTCTGTATGCACAGGTCAAAAAGCGTCGTGCTGCAGCCTGTGCCTCTCTTCCTTCCACCAATGGGAGCCCTGCAAGAAGCTCCGAGGAGCGGCCCAGTCACCTTCTGTCTGTTAGCACTGATTCTGGACACTCATCTGTCCTTCCTGACCACCTCGATGAACCAGCTCGACCAGCCCCACCTACCCAGCAGGAGAGGGAGGAGCTTGAGCGTCTACTGGGTGGAATTGAAGGTGATGGAGTAGAAAGAGATCGCGACAGAGAGACTGCCATTTTGGACGATGGCGACTCCTTGCCTCCTGAACGCACTGGGTCGCTGAGGTTAGGCCGTTCATGTTCGTGTCGGGTGGGTTATCGATCCCAGCGTTGTGTCGAGCCTGGATGTGACGGTCTCCACCACGTATCCAATGGGTATTGCCTTGATCGACCTGCCACCACTAATGGACACAATGGGGCACCCGCTTCAAGTATGTCATCCGTCATAGGGCTTTGCCAACATCACAGTGCTCATCCTCACCAATCACTGCCACCTCCAGACCTTCTCTGGGACCGCCAACAAGGTCCACAGCACTACCTTCACCGCACTTACTCAGAGGGACCCTCACGTCATCTCTGTCCATATTCTTCCCAGGACATCAGCCCACATCCACACAGTATCTCCCCCAATGGCCGATTGATCTGCAGGGCTGATGACTACATTCCATACCCTCACCCTCACCACCATAACCATCCACTCCACCCCAAACCAAGTGGCCCCTACCATGACGTTGTGATGATGGACAGCCTTGTAACACCTGGTTGCCCCTGTCGTGATTGTTGTCTTCGCAGAGAAGAGTACCACAGCCTTCGAATGGACAGAGAGGAGGGACTGCACTGGGAGCGGGAGGCAGAGCTTCATCGAGAAGGTGGTTTAAGGCGTGGCAGAGAGTCTGACATCTCAAGAGGGGCGGAGCTATGGGACCGGGACGCAGGACTAAGGCGGGGCCGAGAAATGTCACTCCACTGGGACAGAGACAGAGAAGCAGAGCTACACTGGGAGAGAGAACGAGAGGCAGAATATTGGAACAGAAGGACCACCGTGTCCCCCTACGGGCCCCATGGTCATGACTTACCAGCTTTTAATTTTGATCCCCTCCCTGCTGGCCACCCTGCATACCCTGAACCCTCCCGTTCTCACTCTCATGCCCATCTGGACCTCAAATACAGCAGCAGCTCCAGTGGGTACCAGACACCACACCAGACATGCCCCTGCTCACCCTACCAGCCATCACCTTCCGAGAGCCGTGGATATGCCTCAGGTTACCAGTCTGAGTCTACGTCACCCCTTCCTCCTCCCTCTGCCCCTTGCCCTGTTCCAACGCACCATGCCGGTGGACCTGCAAACAGCCAGACTGACCCCCACCCTCAGCAGTACACTTCTGACCCCAATACAGGTGAGAGAGAGTTATAGAAATGGTTTGACAGTTACAGTTAGCAAAATTACTCAAATAATTTGGTTTGTATTTGGTTATCACCTCTTAGGTGATTTTGTGTAAAATATTTTTTAATTTGAAGCTTTTCAAATGTATTTAAATTTGAGACAGGTCAGGATGGTTGACTAGATTATTATTTAGTCAACAACAATTAATGAGACACTTTCAACATGAGACATGTACTTGTCTCATGTTGTGAGTGACAGTGAGTGACAGTGCTTTGGGTTTAGTGTGCTAAAAACATGCAGTATCATAGCGTGCTAACAGTCTTTCACTGCCTGTTACTGTAAACATTCTGAAACAGTCTTTGAGAAGTTTATACAGCAACCAAAGCTTTGCTTCTGAATAAACTTTACTGCTTTGATAAAAAAAAACGCCTGCTGTGAATGAACTGATGTGTATTGTCTAAGTTTGCGTTTGGTTTCAGTTGTTCAGCTTAATCTCTGCGCTATCAAAAGTTCCTCAGTCTGTAGCAGTTCTTAGTTTTTCCATGCTCTGCTTCTGTTAGATTGCACTGGTGCAGATAGCATAGGCTGGCGTAGTCACATTACCCATGGTTCCTTGCGGCGGACACATCGAGAGCCACACGCTCCCTGTTCCACACCCTCTGATACTTCAGGACCCCCAACGCCAGTACACACTAGCAGCCCTTTACGAACACAGGAGAGGTAATTAACTTCAGCTATGTGTGGGTATTACTTAGTAGATAAATATAATATTTGTTGACCTATTTAATACTGTATTAAATTAGAAGTTTTCTTTTTCAGCCCCAGTCTGAGTGCCCATGGATATGACGCAAGAGAGATGAAAACTGAAAACATTTTAGTTCACTCTCAAAACAGGCCACACCCCTCTAACCAGCAACTTCATAGTACCAATCAGGTACTCCAACAAACTGTCCATTCTTCTAATCAAGAGATTCCTGAGACACACCCCTTCCCAGCCACGCCCACCACCCAGCAGCTCTCCACCCATTCCCCACCTATCACACCTCCAACCCCACAAATCCCCTCCGCAGCAGAACATTCTGCTCCCTTAACATCTCCATCAGAATCCACCCAACCACAAAAAAACTGCCCATCTACTGCTGCTACAGCCCCACCCACAGGGGAAATTGTACCTACATCACAGACAGCACAACCAGCTGAGACTGTTACACAAATAGCCCCACATTCTGTTATTCCAACAACACCACAACCCTGTTCTCCTATCCCTGACAAATCCATCATGCCTCACTTACAGAGCAATGGAGTATCACTATCTTCTGAACCAGATGTCCCTAAACCTTCTTCCCCTGCTTCCCCACAACAGCCCATTGGTGGGCACGAGAGCTCTTCTTTCCCTGAACCACCAGTGCCAGGATTTGCCACACTGGGCAGGAAGCTAATGTTGAGCACTGAAACCTCACTTTCTGCGGGACACATGCAGGTGTGCTCCAGTATGGATGGAAGCCCAAACTCTACCATTGGCCACTCCACTCCCACCTTCCCTGTTTTTCCAGCAAGCTGCACACCATCTCCTCCTCCAAGCTCTTACTCTGAGTGTCCAGCTGCTTCCGTTCCACAACCCCCCCTACCAGAAAAACGTCGCCCATCTGGCTTGCCAGGCTCACCCAATGAAAGATCTGGAACTCTGAGGGCATCTATGGGTCACCCACCTTCTGGACAGCACCATGTTACATTCTCCCCTTCAGTGGGAGAGCTGACCGTGCCTAGTGGACAGGGAGATATCAGTGTGGAGGGCGAGATGGGCAGCCGTGTCAGTGTGAAATTTGTGCAGGACAGCTCACGATTTTGGTATAAACCTGGTATCTCCAGAGAGCAAGGTGAGACAAGGACCTGTTAACTTTGCAAGTCTCATCACTGTGGTCCTTTCACTTAACTATATTAAATCTTAACAGAGGAGATGTTTCTATAGCAAGTTCAGTTGCTGCTGATTGCTAAAGACATCTGCAGTTTATCTTTTGCAAATGCAGGTAATTTGTTTAGTTGTTGCCAGGGGTTGCTAAGGTGTTCTATATGGTTGTTGGGTTGTTAATTACTGGCCTAAGTCTACATAATTCTTGTCTCTTAATATAGCTCACAATGGATATGGATATCCCTCCTACAATGTTATTCGCTATATGCATGGAATGTTCTTAAGAACTTCTGAAATTATGTAAGCCAGCTGGAAAATGTACTGTGAATTTGTCTCTTGGTGTGGTGGTATCTTTAATCTTCTGAGATATCTTTAACAGCAAATGGTGTAATAGTTAGTTGGTAATGTAAAACAAGATGAAAATACTGTTACATTTCAGTGTTGGAAGGGGACAGCTGAACACTGTTGTGTCCCTCAGTGTCTCCTCAGGAAGATTTAATTCTACCAACCTTTCTCACTTTCCCCTTGTTTGACATCTTGACAGCTGATAGTTCAATGGAAACACCCAACCCGAAAACCAGGAAGAAATCATTCATATTGTGAATTCTATGAGACGTTTATCATCTGCCAGACAGAATCCTGATTGATTTAGAAAGAGCCCACAATGATTGTAGATTCTACTGCTCTGTCTGTAGCACAAATGGTACGAGACAAGTTATGCTTGTTTAAGTTTTGAAAACCCCCTCAAACCTTGTCTGAACAATAGTAATAATAATGTTGGTCTTAGCAAGCACCATTAACCACCGTTCTGCTGTAGTGGTTTTGCACATGCTTCATCAGATTGCTCTTCCATATGTTTAGGGTCTTTTTTAATCGAGGACGCCTCATTAAACTGCCCCGTTTCTTTGTTCCAACAGCTATAGCAGCACTAAAGGAAAAAGATCCAGGGGCCTTTCTCATCCGTGACAGTAACTCTTTCCAGGGGGCTTACGGCCTGGCCCTGAAAGTGGCCAGCCCGCCTCCCAATGTCAACAACCACAGCAGCAAAGGTATGGCACATGTGCAGGGATTTCCTCACACAAACATTTCTCTCGCTTCAGTGTTGCTGCTTGTCTGCACAGAAAACATGCGACTGAAGTATTCTAGCAGATCATTAGAAAACATCAGCACCTTACCCTACATACTTTACCCTACATGCTTTACCCTACACACTTTACGTTGCATGCTTTACCCTACATACTTTACGTTGCATGCTTTACCCTACATACTTTACCCTACATGCTTTACTCTACATACTTTACCCCACATGCTTTACCCTACATGCTTTACCCTACATACTTTACACTACATGCTTTACCCTACATGCTTTACATACTTTACCCTACATACTTTACCTCAGCTTGCTACTTTGATCATTGTTACATTGCTTCCTAATTACGATTATTGGATCTATAGCAGTTATTTCCATTTAATGGCAACTGTATATATTTTTATTTGTTACAATTTGGGCCACATTAAAATGACTTTAATATTTACTATAACATATTCTAAAATCCCTAACAATTACAATTTTATTACTAAAATACTATACTATACTATACTATACTATAATTTTTTGTCTTTATCCATTGCAAAGATTATATTGTGTGATCCAACTCCAGTTTAAATAAATGACTTCTTAAGTTGTATGAATATTAAATATACAATAAATGAATATTCAACAATATTTTTATGATGTGACAGCTGTAGTATAATTAATACCACTCCAAGAGCACACAAGAGCGCGGCTGTTTAGTTTGGCACACTTCATATAAATGTTTAACTGAAACATTAAAAGCTGTTTTGTGAATGCTTTGTACAACTTGAAGTAGTTTGTGCCTGTAAACAGTTACATATGTTTTTCTAAATATCCATTAATCACAACTGGAGTGAAATATTTGTCATGATTTTGTATACAGTGAGTATTAACATTTCCTGTCATTTCCTGTCTGAGCAGGGGGTGACCCTCTGGATCAGCTGGTAAGACATTTCCTGATTGAGACCGGGCCACGGGGAGTGAAGATCAAGGGCTGTCAGAATGAACCCTACTTTGGTTAGTAACCCAGTGTGGTTTAGGAACCCTCTATAAACATCTAATGGACTGCTTAAAACATACAGATTAAGTTTAGCCCTGGTCTAAATCAAAGCTTAATAGAACGTTTATTCAAACACATAAAGAGATACTAGGCAGAATGTTTATGCTGTTAGTTTCCACACAATGTGAAAAGTAAAAAGAGATTGATGAGGTCAAGCTAAACATCAAATATGTTGCATCAGTAAGGTAAATGATCCCAAAAGTGATCAGGCCCTCCATGCTCACAAATATATGCACAAGTGAGATTTGAAGAGCTACACAGTGCAGACTTTTCTGTGAATAACAAATTTCTCTCTGTTCCTCATACAAGGCAATCATGTGACCTCAGAACACTTGGAATATAGCATGCGTCGTATGAGCCAGTTGTAGTTTGCTTGTGCTTTAATTGTATTAAAAAATGAGCATTAATATTCTGATTAACATTCTATGTGTTTTCCATAGGAAAAGATGATCATACAGATTTGAAGGGCAATATCTGAATAAAAATGCAGAGATTTAACACAGTTTAATATTAGCCAGGCTATGTAATAAAAAGTTCAGTTCAGGTTGAAGTGAAAGTGAGTTTTCTGAGATATCTGAGCTGGGCATCAGTTTGCTCCCTGCATGCGAGGTATTCAGCAATACCTTCCTATCTCCATTATATCTGTGTCATGTACTCTAGCGGAACGCGAAATGTGCCAGGTAGTTCTGAACTTTGCTTTCTAGAAAGTCAAAACACAGCCATGAGTTTCAGAAATGTAGATAGACTTTGATATGGTGTGTGTTTTCTGTATTTCTGTATTACGCACTGGAGAGTTCTAGCTAATCTTTTATGTCTGTGATTAGTTAGCGTCTGGCTTCATTCTGATTGTTTTGCAATCTAGCAATCAGCTTAAAAAGTAAATAATGTCAAACTGTTATGAAAAAGAATTATTGAGGTCCCCTGTGTGTGTGTGTGTGTGTCTATGTTTCTCTGTGTGTGTGTGTGTATTGGTAGGGAGTCTGTCAGCACTGGTGTATCAACATTCCATTACACCCATCTCTCTGCCCTGCGCCCTCTGCATCCCAGAGAAAGGTAAACACAACTCCACATGTCAACAGTCACAGCAAGCTTAACACATTATGCTGAGATAGCACTGCATGATGACAGCACAATCAAAATTTACACTCCAGCATGTAGCTTGGCTCAGTTTCATCTTTTGTGTGGAGTTTAAGGAGTTGAAGTGGGATGAAATGTTTGTTCGAGGCCAACACATACAAAATGATGATTTTTAAGAAAGTAATTTGCAGTGTTTTAATCTTATAATCGCATTCTCAGATCCTATAGGAGAAGTCCAGGAAGTTACACCAGCCAGTAATATGAGCACAGCTGCAGACCTTTTAAAACAGGGAGCAGGTGAGTGTGTCCTGATGTATTGCATCCTAGACCCTCCCATCTCTCTCTCTTTCAGTATATGATATATAACATCTCACCTTTCTCCTCAGCCTGCAATGTGCTGTACCTTAACTCAGTAGAGACCGAGTCGCTAACAGGACCCCAGGCTATTGCTAAAGCAACAGGGGCCACAGTGTCACGCAACCCTCGGCCCTCTGCAACAGTCGTCCATTTTAAAGTGTCGGCACAAGGCATCACACTGACAGACAGCCAACGCAGGTACGTTGTGCTGTTTTCACAATATAAGGGCATAATTGTACATATATTTGCCAACAGATCATAGTTCTATAGATCAGATTATTTGAAGGTTTATATAGGTTGTTATTGTCAGAAAGAGCTGATTGTCAGAGGTTTTACAGAGTGTTCTTCAGAAGACATTATCCAATCAACAGTGTGACGTTCAGCAGTTTGGACCCACAAGACAGGAGGTGAGATTGTGGTGACAAATGTCTGCCATCTGGTCCACAGAGAACATTTGGACAATGTAGTAAATATGTATTTTTGGCCGTGATATCCACCATATGCAGTATCCATATACAGTACCCACTGTATATATTTAAGATTCAATTCTGTGAATCCTATTTAGAATTTAAACATGGCTTGACTAGTACTAGTTTTAGAACTAAAATGTCTCCAGCTTTTAACCTAGAATGATCAGGTAATGCATGAACCTGTGTGGGCTGCTCTGTCTGTGTGTGCCGTACGTGCATAAATGTTTGTTGTGTATTTGTGAAAAGTGATATGGAGAAAAAGCTTTGGGGCATGTTTTACAAATATCCCACCCAGTTCTGATGAAACCTTATATGTGTTTCATTAAACCATCAGTCTTAAGACTGAACTGCAGTCTTAAATCAGTCTTGCATTAGAAGAATCTGTTTACCCCTGATGGTAAATCACTCCTGCATTATACAAGAGCTGCTGGTTTGTGGGAACCTGGTTTGAGTTCGGTTTGGGTCGTGTCCCGATGCTGTTTCCCCCTCTCCCCTCCACTTTAATAAAGAAATGGGACTGGACCATATGTAGAGCTCCAAAATGCAGCCCCAAAGCTGTGTATGTGTGTGTGTGTATTTATTAGGCCCAAAACTCTAGCAAGTACGTAACCACAAATACATTTCATTATTTTAATTGCGTCGTTGCTTCCTAAAATTTGTCAAAAAGCAATTCTTAAAGCAATACTAGTATTATCAAAAATGTTGGCAGTTTAATGAATTTGTTACTGTCATCGTAGGTACATAAAACGTGACAGTTTGCATATACTTGCGTAGAGTATGTGTCTGGCATTTGAATGACAGCACGTTTAATGTGTGTCCTTTGTGAGAATGTGGTGCGAGTGTCTGTTCCTCAGTTTTGTCTCTGTCTCCCCCTTGCTGTCGTAGGTGGACTAACACAAACAGCACGACCTCTAAGTAAGTCCAAATGTTGCTGTGTCTTGTCTGGACTGTTTTGAGAGCTTGCATCTTTATTGTGTTGCTTCTGATAGTAAAATTATTATGTCCTGATGTGCATGTTAATTTAGTCTTAGAATACTATAATGACCAACCTGTATATCTGTTCCTTTACTGTTGTAACTCTAATTTTAGTTGTAGTACTTTTGAACCTACATAACGCTTTTATATATTATAGGACTCTACATATAGTTTGTTTAAATCGTTTGTTATCAAAGTATTAAACTTTGATAGCATAACATATCGCACTGGTTATGAGATACTGTATGTACATACATGACAACACAGATTTGCTCTTTATAAAGTATCTATAACCTTTCGAGAGCAACAATCCTCACGCATTCCATCAGACCAAATACAGTCATTAATATCAAGCTCATTATTTGGGTACTAAGTCCACTGATATTGTTATCCACAATCACTCACTAGCTTATCTTTCCGTGTCCTCCCAGAATATTCGGTTTTGTTGCCAAGAAGCCCGGAAGCGTGGCGGAGAATGTGTGCCATCTTTTTGCGGAGCTGGATCCCGAACAGCCGGCGACTGCCATAGTCAACTTTATTAACAAAGTCATGCTGGCACCACAAAGACGCTAGAGATGAAGAATATCATTAATCTTCTTTCAAGACTGAAGTTATCAAATGGCGTTGTGCACCTTCTGTCAAAGACAAACAAAGAGTTTTGGCACTGCATTAGAGACACTTATTGTCATTAAAACAAGGGCTTTACTGTTAACTAATACTATACCAAAACAAATTAAAACCAAACTCTACAGAGTAACCCACATGTAACCAGGCGAACAGTCTTGCTTTTATAAAGAGATATTGTGGCATTAACAGGAGTGTAAATGGCTTAAACTGACATATAAAATCACTCATTGCATCAAGATTGGTAAGCAATGGAGTCTTAATATCAAAGGTTTTCTATTAAGCACTGTTTTAATAACTCTGTTTTATGCACTCAACAGTATATGAACTGCACAGCTATCGGTCTCTGCAGTAAGACAATCAATGGTTTTAATAGCAATGCCAAATTTGGTTCAGTTTAGATTTATTTTTACTGTACATTAAGTTATTGTCAAACAGAGTTTTTTGTATTCAGCAGTCAGTTGCTACTATAAAAGTTTTTCCCACATATTTGCACCTTTTTGACCAGAAAGGAGGTGCCATGGTTTCTCAATCTGGCCCACTGTGTCAGCGAATGATAATGAACGTTAAAGAGCGTTTGAGGTGGAGGTTTAGATGAAGGACCAGACGTGACGCAGTCGAGCAGCTGAGATGTAGCCAATGGGCTCTGCTGGATAATATATCCAGTATAAGGAGGGTTTCAATGTCATGTAGTGTGATGTCATAGTGAAGCGCAAAAGGTCAAGTGATTTATTACCCAGAGAGAAATTGTGACCCTGTTTATGAAATCCAGGCTAAAGCCTCATAATCTAATTATGAGATTAGGAGCATCAAAGTTTGATTTTAATCATTAATTTCACCATGATTTTAATCTTTTAATGGGCTTAGTCAATAT
The DNA here is from genome assembly GCA_036877625.1 of Ambastaia sidthimunki. Classification (NCBI taxonomy): domain Eukaryota; kingdom Metazoa; phylum Chordata; class Actinopteri; order Cypriniformes; family Botiidae; genus Ambastaia; species Ambastaia sidthimunki. The sequence goes on from JAZGTK010011889.1 coordinate 11,748, forward strand.
TAAAGATGTAAAGGTTCTATTTTCACAGAATGTAGGATGATTTTATGTAGAACAGTAAATCACAAAAACTGATTTTAGCTGTATTTTGTAGACAGGGTCACATTTGGTTAACTTTAGAGTAGGAAAGAACTATATTTTGTTGTGTTTCGTGAACAGTTCGTAAATAAAATATAAAATACGGTTGACTTTGGTATATAAACATCCACATGACATACTTACACAGTTTTGTCAGTTGATTGTGCATCACGCTATACTGTTGCGACTGCCATAATATGTAGTGGAACATTATATTGGAATGTAGTCAGTCTTTAAACTAAGACAATTGTAAGTTTCCAACTTCATGATATTTCAGTCTGTGCATATGAGTGATTTTAAAGAGGTTTTTATAACCAAAGACATTTGTGGAGCAACCATGTATTATTTCAAGTATGATTTAAGCTGTGCCATTTATTTTACATGCCTGTACCGAGTTATTGCTGTTTTGGACAGATAGTAAGACACGTCTATGACAACTTTAATATATTGTATTCTGTATTTTCTTGTCTTTGTATGTAGTAATATATTTTCTCACATGCATCTGACTTGTATAAAACACCTGAAAGTATAAAAAAAAGACTACATGGAAGGAAATTGATGAGAAAAGTTTTTTTTATTATATGCTATTTTTTCAGTGTATGCACAAATGAAAATATAATAAAGAAATGTAAAGTCATGGTACCATAAACTGAATTCGTGCTGTTATTATGTTGATTGTGTCTTCAATTGCATTATAATATCTAATAAAATACATTATTGGGCTCATCCACAAATTTTAGATAACCAAAACAATTATTTTTTTGTATTTATTTTTACATGAACTCAATATTATTAAATCTGAACTAAATCAAAAAATATACCTATAACCTTTTTTGAATACTTGTGTTTTGGGTCAAACATTAGCTATGATGTATATACATAAAATGAAAGAGAAACCACAGTCAACAATTTTTCACATTATACAAAGATTTTATTTATCATAAGGCCATTCATTCAGATGATTTGAACAAACTGACGTTGTTGATTTGAAATAGATGTGATCTATTTCTTTTCGATGTGTAACATAAGTTATTCAGTCAATGAATATTGCATTCCTTCCTTGTCAAGCACTTATTAACTGTGTCAGATCACAATTACAGTTTACAAACTGCTTAATGTCATGAGCAGGACATTTAATACATCATAAACTTTCATCTCACTAGATTGAAGACTTGGCCAGATCAAAAGGGACAATGTAAACAAGATACAAAATACAAAAAAAAAATTACTTTCACAATCTTTGGTAACTGTTGATAGTTGTTTATACAACCGAAGAAATACCAACCAAACTACATTAAAAAAATCTACTCAAATATGAAAGAAAACATTTGGTTTTGCTTTGCTAGAAACTGAATGATTAGGACTGTTGACAATGAGAATTCATTCATATCTTTCATGCCGTTTCTGTGTAAATGTGCTGGATAATGGAAATACAGTAACCTTCTGTACACACTAGTGAAAGAAATCAAACCTGAAGCACAAACTCACAAATTGAAAAGACATTCATCATCAAGTGCTGGTTATAAAATGTTCCCCTTTGGTTTTGCGTTTTTCTGGAAAAACAGAGGTAAAAAAAGATAAAAGACATTCACGATTTCACTTTCCATTCTACCAATGGACAGCCCCAAATTTAGGGCCACATGTTACCAACATGGCAACCAACCTATAAAATATTTGAGGCAGAAGTGATTCAAACTTGCATTTACAATGAAAAGCGTTTTATTTGGCATTCATGGCCGCAGGTGTGAATAGTAGTTGCGGTCAAGCTGAACAAATCGGAGAACTTGGCGTGAAATTACCTTAGTTTACTGGAAAAACAACATCCCTGTTGATTTAAATCAGGTGCTGTAGTGTTTAATATACAAACAAGTGTGAAGACTACAGCCCCCCTTCATCCTTTGCAAACTTTATGTATAAACTTCAACACAGAGGAGCCCTTTAGTACCAGTGAGGTGGATCCATTGCATACAACAGAAACAGGTACAATGAAACAATAAATAAAGATTTGTTCCAAAGAGGAATAGCTGTGGCTTTCATTTAATTATGCGAGTTCAGAGTCTGGTGGTACACTGGACAGGTATCAGTGAGGGGCTGTAGATCCACAGGGACCTCAGCAGTGGTGGTCTCAGGAGAAAGCTGGCTGACGGGCTGAATCGTGATCTTCTGTGTATTCTGCATTGTGGTTGGCGTCTGGACTTTGCTGGTCATCTGTCTCTGGAGAAGCTGAGCCATTATAGTCTTCTGCCTCCATGTACTCCTCTTTGATTTGAGACTGGTGCCTGTGCACACAGAGCGATCACATGTAGGTTTCTCCACGTACAAATGAAACTGCTCACGTGACTAAAACATGAAACTATTTTTCTCAGCTTTGTCCTTCTAAAGAACTTTATTGCCTTTGTTAAGAACAATAAACGACTCATTAGTGAACCACTAAATTGCTTTATAGGTTGCTGGATCAGAACATGTTTTTGTTTTGTGTATTGTAAAAAAACACCAAAAAAAACGCAATAACGGCTGTGCTAACAGCACTGGGTACCGGCAAGTACCTGAAGTTACAATACATGTTATAATGCAACAATTCAATTACAGTGGAAACTGTGCCAAACACATGGAGTGTATCACAAGGACAAATGACAAGTAGGATCTACAATGGATCTACTATTTCCAACAATTTCAGCTCTATGATGTGCAAAACAGGATTTAATCCTCGTGAATGTTTTATTGTGTGGTGTTTCAGGAGACAGAGAGGAGACAGGACGGAGATCTGACTTACAGTCTGGGTAGAGGAGAGAGCTCCAGGCTGGAGTCACTGTGGGAACCCTCATCATGCTCGTGAGAACTCAGGTCCTCGTGCAGAGTGTTAGCCAGGCCCTTCAGATTAGATGCTCTTATAGATGCAGAGCCATACTGGGGCAGACTGCTGTCCACCATCGCTGCCTGAGAACAAACGTGTTATTTTAACATCATGAAAAATAACTGGTATTTTAACATGATTATTTAGTTTTAACAATAAAATACTATAATAAAGAATTATAATAATAAATAAAAGAATTCTAAAAATATATATTATGAATATTAAAATTAAATATAAATTGCACATAATTTGTAATACCTGTATATCACATTGTAAGTTTTGGGTTAAATTGACCTTAAGGTTCCATTCTTTTAAAAGACATTTTTTTAAACTGTTTAATAAGAGACATCTAAAGTTTGGCTCTTGTGAACTGCAGTTTGGCTTATGGTTGATATAAACATGATCCAAATGTAAATTGGTTCCAATTTCAAAGATTTTGTTCAAATACATATTTAAAACATATTTAAAACATTTATGATGTCTAGGGGGGATTTCGATATACCTGCAGAGCAGATAAAGCAGGACTCTGACCCAAACTGGACTGGATGTTCTTCACCAGAGGTGATCTGCACAAACAGAAGAGAAATCAACATTATTA
>JAZGTK010011890.1:0-15273 GCA_036877625.1 Ambastaia sidthimunki
GCTCCTCACAGAGATCTAGAGAGACAGGGAGATGCTGACCTTCAGACATGAAGTAGTTCAGACATGGAAAGCAAAAGAGGATCAATTTGTACATTTAACAAACTTGCATGTGCACACATTAATCACAGGACGTACATACAAGAAATCCCCCCACGCCCCACCCCCTCACAGCACCATATACTGTATGCTCACATTTAAACGTAAACATGCACAGGCCACATGTGCAGACTCATCAGCTTATTCTCTCCTGTGGTACATCTGTGTTCATGCACTCACATACCTCCATACACACTGATTTTTACATGGCTTAGGTCTCTCTACAATTTCATAATACGATATGTTGATTTATTTGTAAGTGTAGTGTAATATTATTATATTTAATGCATGTATGAGGTTACATGTGTGTGTTCAGGTTTATAAAACTGCATGGGTTCATCTGTGTGTTTATTAAGGGTGTAAAAATGCAACGATGCATTACAGTGTCATATATTTAAATTCAGTACATCAATTTAACAGAGTTTAAAGGTGCATTCAGTCATTTTCCCTCTTTAAAAGTACTTATACATAAACAAACAAGCAAAATAATATGTTTTAAATCATGCACACTCAGTTACATCAGTAGTCTAATAAAAGCTGTATAATTATAACCAGCTGAATGTGATTCACTTCATCTCAGTAAAACGCCTTTCAAACATGTCACATTGGCTTGACTAATTTATACAATAGCAACAGTAAAGAGAAACCTTTCCTTTTGCATGTTTCTGCATTAATGGGTGTTATTGTAAGTCCAAGATGAATATTTATGTTTTACAAGAGCACTAAGCGCTGTCACACCCTCAGTCTGAAAATGACTTAGCTTATTTTGACTTGTAAAATTGCTTATTTCTGAGTCTAATAATGTAGTACATAGAAAAGCAAGTGTTTCTTAGCGTATTAAAAAATAGCCTGCAAGTACTCTGTTAAAGTCATGTTTGAGTGGCACAGTCAGACCAGAGTCATGTGGTTAAATAGCTGCAGGGGCAGAGGGCGGGGTCACTGCCGACCGCATAAACATAAAACACTATTACAGCAGTAATCAAAATGCCACAGTCTAATCACACAACACAGACCTGCTCTGACGCAAGTTTAAAGAACTTAGTAGGTGGTTGTCTATAATGCCCATGTTGCACATGTATACATCACATGACAGTTGGGTGGACATATAGTGATGGTTATGTATTTGATAATGGGGTTTGTCTGGTTTGCTGCATGACAAAGAACTTTCAAAAAGAACTTTGTTCTTTCTTTGTTCTGGTCTCAAGTTTGATCTGTCATGTTATTTTATTGCTAATGACCATAGAACACAATGATTAGAATTGATTTCTTATTTTTTATGCTCATTTGAAACATTTCTGGACATTTCTGAGCAGACAGAGCACTAGTTTCTTCTTTCTTTTACTCTTTTTGAACTTTATTATGTAGCTCTTGGTAATTACCCTTTCTCCAACCCATGCAGAATGCAGCGAGCTTTGGCCTTGACCTCTGACCTCCTGTAATCAGTCATTTTCACGAGGCTTTCACTGAGTGTTGAGATGGCTAAACAGCCCTGCTTCATATGCCTCTCTGCTGCCCAACACTCCCCTTTCCCACCCCTTTCCCATCCCTCTCTGTCTCCCCCCTCTAGATGGCATAATAATAAGGGTGACCACCCTATTCAGGAGCCACTGCTCTGTGACGGCTATGCAAACATGCTCTGAGTGTGCTGAATAGAAGCTCTCCTGTCTCAGGATGTTCTCAGTCAGTCTGAAGAGAGGCCTGAATATACAGACAGATAGAGGGTGTGCAGATGGTCCTAGCAGACTGTGTGCTTTTCCTCTCCAAACATCAATATTCTGCACAACAATAAAGAGCTTTTGTAGTAAACACATCAGTTGTGAAAGTTATGTGTGGTCCTGAGACTGAGAGAGGAACAGAGCTATTCGTTTATCTAAGTGAAGTTGATTTAGTCAACCTTAAAACCACCATGAAATCAAACAGAGGTTTTGTGGCTTTTAGTGATTAAATGGCTATGAAGCTGTATATATGCTAGTGCATACCTAAAAGTTAACTTTTAGTAAGGATACGCATTTAAATACACTCCTGAGTACAATAATTCTTATGCTGACTAAAAACATTAATAATTCATCTTGCTCATCTCACCATTTCATTTTTGTCCAATCACACGATCTCCAGAATGTTAATGTCTTCACCCTCAACACCACCTGCCACAAACAGCAAGTGGCAAATCATGGTTAAATTAAGGCTATTGGCTATTATATATAAAATAAAGATAAAGATGAGCCCTTAATTTGCCCCACCCAATCTTCCTGTTTCAGTAAAAAATGTCAACACAGCTCATCAAACTATTTCATGGAGTATTTAACGCTCAGTCACACTTATGAACATGGCAAACACAAAGCATTTTCAGTTATATTAAATAAGCTTGTACAGAGTGTCTACAAGTAAAGTGAGAGGGATCAAGGACTGTTTGACAACACACGGCTCGCTGTTACACAGGCTGTTAAAGTCGCTACCACAAACTCACACATTCTCCTGCTGTGTGTCTTCACTGGGCATAACTAACACACTGTGCTGTCTAGACGACTGTAGGAAGACTGTAACATTGTGTGTCCCTGTGTTTCTTACAGTGCAGGGGTGACACTTAAGAAACAGACCTAAACATAGACAGATTGGCCCAGAGAACATGCAGTTAATGTGTGTGGGGGGGTGAAGGAATGTCATATGACAGTGGCAGACTTTCTGTTGGGTGGTCTGTCTGTGTGTGGGCTGTGATGAACAAGTAAATGTAGACAGGAGGTGCCAACCAGCCCTGTTCACTATGGGAACATCATGCCTCACTCATTTTCATTGACGTACAATGGAAAAAGTTCTGCTTGCGTGTATGTTTCTCAGGTACCCCGGACAAAGAAAACACTCCAGCTATTTACAGTGTGCAATGTGTAAGACATGTAACTTGTAAAGCACGGTACTGTATGTAAGTCACGTTTATACAAACAGAGGTGAAATTTGACACATATGACAGTGTGCCGTTCTTTATCTTAGTAATAAAGCACAGAATTGATTCAGCCTCACCCATGTAAAAATAACCTCAAAAGCCTGTTCAACAACAAAAGAGATCCCACATGAAACTATACAGATAAAAAATAGCTTCTGTCTACACCTTGATTCATATACTGCTCAGGAAAAGCAAGACTTGAGGTGTGTGTGTGTGTTTGTGTGTGTGGTATGGTGCTGGAGGGTGGTGGTTAGACATGAAGAGCATAAAAGGAAGCACAATGATCTCCTGCACGGACTACTATAGAGAAATCCTTGCTTGTAGGCTGCAGGCTTTTGAAATGAATAGATACAATTTCATACACATGTACACACAACGTCTTGCATTTTCCCTATTCACTCTAAAGCAGCGATGTCATAACACCCTTGCCATTTATCCATCAACACAATCAGCATGCAAAAATGGAGCCAGGAAGCAGAGGCTTACAGTGGAAGAGAACTGGAAGAGGGGCGCTAATTTCAATATACTGGCCCTTTAAATGGTTCCTATTTTTTTCATTTTGCATGGCCTCAGGATTAAGGGGGGCAGGGTGAACCTCCTGATTATATATTCACCACTAATAATGCTTCTCATCCACTGTCACCTCCTCCTCCAGCAGTGAAAGGGGGGGCACAGAGGAGGTGGTGTTATAAATACTGAAGGGTAAGATTGGTAAATGAGGGACAGTGAGAAAGACTAGAAATTTAGGGAGGAGGATTCAGGAGGAGGAGTTTGACAGATGGTTGGGTTTGCATCATGTTAATGAGCAGCCAGAGACTGTATGTGTGTGTGTGTGTATGTTTTTTTTGCTTTTGCTTTATTCATGCCACATGCATCAGTTACAATGGGAACAAGATAAGTCACATGTGTCTATGTGTTTGGGTAAGAAGCTTTATATAAGACTCTGACACCAGTTTCTCCTTCATAGGTTAAAAGCTAAAAAAAACTAATAGTCTTCCATTTTTTTCTTCCCCTCACCTCTCTTTCTCTCCCCCCCCCCCCCTCTCTCAGTTCTCTGACCATCTCTGGCGTAACCCAGGAGGATGAAGCAATATATCAATGTATTGCAGAGAACAGCGCAGGCTCCACACAGGCTAGCGCTCGTTTGACTGTGTTGTGGGTGGATGGGTTGCCGGGCGTGGCCACGGATGTAAATGCGGACGCCCTTTCTCCAACCTCCATTCAGTTGTCCTGGAAGGAGCCCACCCAAAACACTCAGGACATTATTGGATATGTGCTCCATATCCGCAAGACTGCTGGTAGGGAAAAGGGAGGGACTGCTGCTTATTAACCACACACACCTGTTATCTGTGATAGTGGGGTAGACTTTCTTCTACTCCTAATCACACAATCATTTTATCAAGACATTATTAAATATGTTTATTAAGCCATTTCCTCTTGGGGGCTGCCGGCTGGTCCAAACAATGTAACTAATTTCAGATTTTATTGGGCTTCTGGGGACATCTGATCCCCACAATGTAGGCAAATCCAGACCTCACATGTAAAATCAAACTAAATGTAATCATCTCCAGCATTGTATGTTAAACCATCTACAGTAAATCAATACCTTTATTTAAAGTGTATATTTCCAGTGAAATATAGACTTTATTCAGTCTTGGATCTAGGCTCACTCTCTTTATGGAAATCATGGAGATTAGGAGTCAATAGCACATGATTGCATTTCCTTTGTTTCTATCAGCTGTGGTGGCAGATTAAATGTATATTTTTATGTACGAAATGGAAAGAAAAAGACGCTAGAAGCAAGTTCCTGAAAGCTCAGCAGGAGGATGGATGTGTATTCAGATCTCCAGGTTCCTCTCCAGGGAAGCTTTAAAGTTGCATGTTGATGTTTATCTGTGCTGGAGAAAATGCAACTGAACAGCCAATCTGAGGTGTTTACTGAAGTGCTCTTAAGTGTCCTCTGCTGAGCTTTCTCTTTCTACGGTATCTCACTTTCTTTCCTCTCTGCGGTACCATCAGATAGCTGATTATCAGCCAAAGGGACAGACTATTATCCACTGCTGTAATTTAGGTTCCAGAGACTCTGGTACGCTTAGGGAAAGACAATCTTACTGTCATCAGTCTCGCTGCCCCACGGCACTGTGGGATTTGTTTTGGAGTCTGGGCCATTCATTATGTATATGCTCACTTGTAGCAATTGGACCTGAATTAATAATGGGGAGATAAAACATTCACAGCAGCAATAAATGTGGTAAAAGAGCTGCTAAGATTTAAAAAAGAATTGTTATAATTGATCCTTAATTTTTCCTTTTGCTGTCTGTCTCTCTCTTTTGCTTTTTTCCTTTTATTCATCTTCACACTTGACCCTCAGACCCAGTGGAGATGGAGTACCAGGAGGCTGTGAGTAAAACGACCCTGCAGCAGGTAATCGGAGATCTGGAACCTTCCACCAGCTACAGCTTCTATGTGAAGGCATACACGTCCCGTGGAGCCAGCAAAGCCTCTGAGATAGCTGTGAAGAGCACACTGGGAGAAGGTATAAAACTGCATTTAAGCAATCTTTTACACTTAAGCTAGTTTTATTGGGTAATTGTATAATTTCCAGTTATTTTATGAGTTAATTATGTTCCTCTAAAAAAAGCCACAAGGGGCTACTTAATCCAGCAGTCATCAACTATAAAAAATATTGTGTCTACATAATGTAAAACTTCTTAAGGATAAAGCATTTCCCACAGAGGTGCTTTTGACCCAGCGCAGTGTTTATTCAGGGTTGTTCGGGGTAACGCTCCTACTTGTTGTTTTTCTCCTTCATAACTTGCTGATGGAATACATTAAATCTGAGGCTCTGTGTTTGCAATGCTTGCAGTTCCTGCACCACCAGCCTTGTTCACTAAGGTGATTAATTCAACGGTGGTTCAGGCCACATGGGAGCCCTCCACTAAGATGGGCCAGCAGGAAGGATTCATTCTCTACTACCGGAAGGTCCCTGTCCCACTCTACACCGGACCTCTCACCTTTCCACGGAACGTGACCCAGTATAACATCACTCAGCTCGGTGAGTCTGGCTGCAGGGATTCAGGGCTGTGGGACATGAGTCTTCATGCCAAGATTCAGGGTGGAACGAATCACTGGCAATATTGTGATTGCCTATTCAGATCTAAATTGTTATTTTTGCCAGTTAAAGGGCTTTAAACAGGCAGATAAAATGGTTTGCTTTACATTCAAGCACAATAATTACAAATGTAGACAGAACAATCGATTGGCTGAGTCATAACCAGGCCCAGATGTAATTATGTGCTGATTTTCAGGGGAAAATCTGCATAATTGACTTAAACGTGGTGAAATTTGTCCAGTGGAGCAGGGTATTTTACTTTTATTGGTAGACGTAAACATAATCAAATTAGCCAAAAAAACATAATAAACATGTAAGAGTTGAGGAATGTGTAGAACTTTGAGAAATTGTGGGCATTTTAATTTGAGATTTCTGTGCATGCGGGGTCCTTGTGGGCCCGGTCGTAATGTGGCATGATTTAATTAAGTACAAATTTACTGTATATAAATTAGTTATTTTTGTCGTTGTGTATGCATATTATAACATTGTTTTCGCTTCTTTCGGCAGACCCATCTTTTATTTATGAAATTAAGATCCTCGCTTTCAACCAGCATGGAGAGGGCAATGCCACCCTGCGTTTTGTGTCTCTGAAGGAATCTATGGAGAAATCAGGTGACTGATTAGGTTTATTCCGTCATAGCTCTGTGTAGATGTGTCTGTGTGGGTTTTTTATGATGGCAAAGTGTTTGTATGCAGCTCTCTAGCATGCATGGTTTATATCACTGTTTTATTTTCACCTCCTGCAGTGCTAAATACTCCTTGTGACTGTGTAAAAGACGAGCAGAATAAGAGCTCCACCACGGGCATAATCATCGGCATCCACATCGGAGTCACCTGCATTGTCTTCTGTCTCCTTTTCCTTATGTTTAGCTACAGAGGCAGGTGAGGAATCCAGGCTGTCTGTGGTTTGTAACTGGTATAAATTGGATTAGCATTTGGACAGCAGAGGGGTTGGTAAACAGTAGGGGCGGGGTCTAATCGCTGGCGCTGATGTGAGGGGAGGCAGCTGCACTGCGACATTGTATATATTGCGTGTTCCATCTTACCAGTAAACCTGGCTTTGCACAGGCTATTTGCAGTGGATGATAAGAGCGCTAAACCCCATAAAAAACGGTTGCTTGAGCTTGTTAGTTCTTATTGCTAACATTCCAGAACCAATGGCCTGTGTATGTGTTTGTTGAATCATTCTGTCTTTGCAGGTTGATGATGTGTAAAACTGTTCAGGCCACCCGACAGGTGGGCCGTAACCCAGCAGCAGGAGCCGTGCTCGAGTCGTCCTCCTCCTCACAGGGAGCTCTGGCCCTCAACGGCCCCCACAGGTTCAGTGCAGAGGGGAACGGAGGACCCCATGCTGCAAAGAACTGCAACGACTCCAACGAGATGGAGAGACTCTTCTCAGGACCATCCCACTTCTCCCATCCACCTGACACCACCCACACGGTATGCCTTAGGGGAAATGCATACATTTATAGACATGTGGATTGCATTGTTGCTGTTCTTCTCAGAGCAGATCTGTATGACTGTGTGTTAAATGGAATAGAAGCATGGGTGGCGGCATTTTAGCATTTCAGAGTATTGTAATATTTTACCTGACAGAGCTGTGAGAAGGTCAGAGGTAACAAACTTAAGGTCAGCGCACATTCCGTTATTTATATTTAAGCAAAATCCAAAACTAACTGAGAAAGTAAGTTCAATGCATATGAAAAAAACAGTAAAGCAAATTTGCTATGTATATTTTGTGTCATTTGGATCAGATTAAAGTATAGGGTGTTTATTCAATATGTTTGTGGTTGTTTATTTTCAGATTGAGAGCTCTCTAGTCTCCTCTTCATTCAATGATACTCAGATGTCCACAATTCCCCTGGATGATTTCAGCCTCATGGAGGAGTGTGAGGTGCAATTCCAGCAGCATCCAGCGGAGGGCCAGCAGGATGAAGGCTGAAGAAGAAATGTAGGCCAAGAAAACCTCCCTTCACCACTCAGACTCCTGTCCAACTCAGGTCAACTGAAGTATTCATCTTTTTTAGTTCTCTTTATATTGTGCAAAGATTATATTATTTGTAGGTTTAAGTTCCCTTTGCGGGAATCACTGGACTATATAATGCTGGGGGTCCCTCTGGCCTCCTAGTTGGTGGCTGTTATTTCTTATTGGTAGGTGAATGAAGTGATCCATTGTCATAATTACAACTGGCAGCATTCAGATACTCTCAGTCTTTTTTTTCAGTTTTTTCTGGTTTCTTCTTCACAAAAGAGCAGTATTGTACCACATTTCAGTTTGATTTTTAACACATTAATTGATCTGCTGCCTGCTGTCAGCCTACCAGTGGTGTCACAAGCCCATCCAACGGAGACCAAGACCTTCTTCCAGGGATTTCAAATTATTCTCAGGACTTTTGTTTTCAGTGATATCAATGTTTTTTAATTAGGTTTTAGCCTTCATGAAGACTTTAGAGTTGGCTATGTGAACCTTAGGATTTGCAACAAAAAAGAAAACCTACCTCAGCTGGAATGAATGTGTTGTAGGAAGTCTTTGAGATCTGCATATTGCTGTCTGTTCTGTTTCTCTACACATCAAGCGTTCAGTCACAAAAAGAAAAGGTGCTTCTCTACCTCAGATTTCAAGGACTGCCGCTCTCCTGCTCGCTGAAGCAAAACAAGAAAAAAAATCCAACATATAGCACTTCCAAATGTTAAAGTCAATGTTCTACCTCAAAATAACGATGTTGTTATGTCGTTGTGGTTCTTTTCTCTTATTGAACCGTAGCTTCTGTTCGTGAGATCCTGGCTTCACTATGTTGATGAATTGCTGTGTTTTGATATGTCAGTACCTCATGCCAATTGACAGATGACATTGTTGTATGAATTCTGCTTGTAAAAACATTTTTTTATAATGTCCTAGTAGTCACATAGGATTATTTTTTTTCTTATTTTGTTCCTGATCAGAGTAATTCTTTATTTTAATCATAGTCAACTCTGTAAAATTGGAAAGACTTTATAAGATAAACTGCACTGTTAACATTAATGACTTCAGGATGAAATTACTGCTCTCAGAAACAACTTGTTAAAGTTGGAAGAACGCAGGTCACCAACATTGTTCTACAACATTGGACAAAAACATACAGATAATGTCCGTGGGTATTTGAATGGTTTGACCTTATGTGTTTGCATGATGTGTAACACAGATGAATGGGGTGTGTAAGCAGAATATACTGTATACATATATAAAACATGCTTTTCACAATTAAGCACATATATGGTTTCTATAGGTGCTGACAGTAGTAAACGTGACAGATTGGATGAAACAAAAACATAATAAGTGTCGTACTCAGTCAATGTCAATACACATATCACACATGATATTTTATCAAGATACTGAATAGGCCTGTAACTACAGGACTTGTGATTTGTTACCAAGCTTCCCAGCGCCCTTAGAAACTAATGAGTTTGTTTAGATGTGGCGCTCCCCCACAGAGCCACAGTACACTTCTCCACATTATAAATTTAACAGCCTAACATAGAAGCATCTCTATAGAAGGACTGGGCATTCACTTTAAGTGAGCATTCTCATAGAAGCCAAAGTCAGACACTAAAGGTTTGTGTGGCTTCTTTTGGCATCTGTTTATATATATATATCATATATACCCCTCCTCCATATCTTTTAGTGCCACATTGATCAGGGAGCACAGAGTGCATCATACATTCTGTATGCACATACAGTAACCACACATAACATCTGCTAGCATTAGCATAACAGAATACAAGTAGAGGGTGATATCTGAGCTGGTCCGGTCATCTCTTTTATGCAGTATGTCACACTCACAGTGTCTGGCCTGTTCACTGTGTGCTTAGCCACCCAATTTAAGACCAGCTATTTCTTCAAGAGTTGAAAGTACCAGCAAGATGTTCTTTCTCCTCTGATGTCCCATAGGTGCATATATATTTTTTTAGTAACCTACCTCAATACAGCAGTCATGCTCTCAGGTCACTCCTACACTGATAGGGAGATTGTATTTTTTGTATAGGATATGCACACACATACACATACTGTACATACATCAGTAAAGACCATCTCCTTGTGGCCCTTTAGCAGATCAGTGATATAAAAACCAGAAATGCATTAGCTTTGCTTTTGTGAATGTGAAGTGTTGTTTTCCATGTGTTTTGTTTCGGTATCAAATAGTCATATTTACCCATTTATTCCAGACGGTTTAATCGAAACTAGGATTTAAAGCCCTTGTATACATCTTTACCAACCGTTTTACAATCATACAGTAATTGTTGTTTTTAATTTAAGAATAATCTTTATGGTCACCATCATCAGTGTGTGTGTAGATAATGTAGAGTCAGTTTTGCATATTTTCGTCTTTCATTAAGCCTGGAAGTTTTTTTTTCAGACATGGACAAAGTAAGCCTAGATAATCAAAATGGTCGTTCCTATAAGATGTGTTACTGCAACTACTGGATCTCCACAGAATTGCACAGTACATTTACAGTGTAGAAATGACTCAAGCAGTGTGCTGTATATTTATTGTACCGAATTCATTTTAGTGTTGTCAGTGGAGGCCGTAGATGCTTTTGTGTTGTCTGTATACAGATACGTGGTCAGTTCTTTGGCTGTGTTTAATAGAAGTAAATGGAAAAAGATTCTGAACAACGGAAGGTTTGTAATGCGCTGTGCTGTTGAACTTTGTCCCAAACTCTGAAAGTCGTTATGAAATATCTATTGTACAGTTTAGGTGCTCTTGACATTCCCTTAATATTATTATTAAAAAAAGAAATTGGTTCAGCTATTATTGTAATGTAATACAAACAATTGTCAATGCCTCAATGCTGTGACATTTTCAATAGTTTAAACAAATGTCATCTGTGGTTAAATACCCTTTTCTGTTGTTTGTTTCCTGATGGATTTGGATGTTTGTTTCTCAAGAGACTCCTCAGCATAATTCAGTACTGTGTTTAAAAACAGTTGCAGACTTTATATTACAAACTGTACAATATTTATAAAATGCTAATATGATCTTTGGCATGGTAATTTGTGTTTTAGGGGCCGATACTAGGGTTTAAACTGGGGTGGGTTGTTTAGTAACCATGTTTGGTTGTGAACTAACAATTTTTAATTTCAGCTTTTTATCAGCTCTCAAGCAAATGAGTACCAGGCATTTGTCTATTTCCTTCTCTGAATGATGACTTTGTCTCGCATTTGTCTTTCTCTTCTTTTCACCCTAAAGAAAAAGCATTTTCTCTAGTGAGACCCATCCTGAACTTCCACGCTAATGCGTCTCTTTTCCCTCGGTGACACATTAATGCCCCGTTCAGCCCTTTAAAGGGAGATATTTAGCACTTATCAGCTTTTTAAATATAGGAGTAAAGCTGTTTTACATGCATTGAACATGATGAGAATCCTCATAATAAAATGTCCGTTACTGTGATAAAGCACGAGGTCCACAGGCTCTCTGCTCTGCTCGTAATACTTAAATACTTATATCTCTTTGTTGTCATTCAATATTTATTGTAGTTTTGGCTTGGATCCATAAAAGAACAAAGAACATATAACCAAAATGGCCCCTCGTCTCCATAACCCACCTCACGCATACATACACACACATCCCTGTAAAGAAAGACATGTTTGTGTCAGCATTAGTCCTGCGTCCCAGATTTCCCCAGGGAGACTCAGGGATGAAGCATTAACATGTAGCAGCCTCGACTCCCAGCGGTGCTATGGCAACACTGACCTATTCAGAGCCACAGAAAGTTCAAACTTTGAATGTGTAAAACAAACAGGGTTTTGTGGGGGATAATATGCACCAGTTTCAGTCTGTTAAGCCTCTTTCAGGGCAGGGATTACATGGGTGAGCGTTTCTGCTTCTCTCGGCTCTGTGGCGCAAGGTGAAGCTACAGCAGCATGACTGAGAAGAGTTTATCACTCTATTTCACAAGTTAACACATGGAGTGGCTTAAAACAGTGTCTTGTTTTTCACCTCGCTGGCAGTCTACCTTGATCACAACTATCATTTCTGCTGGCATGAGGGCTCTAAAAGCCTGTGGGGACCTTTGATGTAACTATGAAGATGAATACTGAAAACATGTCTGGGTGATATTTTACAATAAAATACAAATTATCCAAAGGAAAAACATCTTTTTTTGGCTATTAACAATTTTTGCATTTTGCCATTTACAGCAATATAGGAAAATCTAATGAGAATCACTAAATTATAGGGAACTACAAGAAAACTCATAATGCCCAGACACGTTCCAGTAATGAGAATTTGGAGGAAAATGTAGTTAATTGTCAATGTAAGTAATGTTATAAGTGAAATTTGGCCTTGACATGTTTTCATGAGATTCATCCATGTGAAAACCTGGTGCTGCTGTTTGTTGTTTTCAGTAAAGGAATGTTCTTTTATTATTTTCATCATCAGTTCTGTGGACCAAATCTGTGGCATGCTGTCATTTACCCTTAAAGGCAAAGCAGACTGGAGGGTCTAAAAGCAGAAAATTGAAGCTTGTATTTTTGTTAAAGCACTTAACAGATAAGAAGCAAATGTTTGTTGTTTTTTAATTTATCTATTTAAAGTGGGACTATTTTTCTGGAGGAACATGGCATTCCTGGTGTCTTTGTGTAGAAACCAGCTTGGTTTATTTACTAGGTAGTCATGAATTGAAAAATTTCTGGGTTTTGCACAGATGGGGCTGATAGAGGATTCAGTAACAGGACATTCAATGCTAACACAAGCTATGAATAATCTTTTTAAACATTAACAGTGTGACATTTTACTTGCCTGCTTGGCTTCCATGGTAAGTTTATTACTGTAAATGAAACAAAAACTGTTTTAACAAATTAAATATGTTATGTGTGGTAAATGACAGACAGCATGACAAAAATGTGATCCACAGACCTTTAACTGAAAAAAAACTGGAATGTTCTTTTAACACTTTCAATATTATGATGTAGTGTTTCCACAGATTATTTGAATGGCAATTGTTGTTTTCACAGTTTTAATTAATGCCAGTAAGGAAGCACAATATGTTAAAGAGCCTTGACTGATGTTGGCTTGTGTTTTCTCTCTAAATTCCTCATTCCTCTTTTATGATATCAACTGTAACAATTTTGTTTTACTTTAGTTAATTATGCTGGTGTGTATGAAGACTTCTGTAATACTGTGTTTCTTTACTAAAGCACTTGTCATAGAAGATATTGCTTCACAGGCATTTTCCTTATTGTGCTTTGCTATTTCTGTTACTGCTGCATACCACAGAATCTTGTTTTTACAACAGCTACTGTATGTTCACCTTGTTCTTACCTTTGGATATTTAATATCTACAGTAAACAACAGTTCTAGTTATTTGACATATAAATTGTAAAGTTCTGTGTATTTAAGGCATAACGTTTAGACAAGATTTCACAGACTGATTCACTGTCAAAATGTTTTTCATGAAGGAAAAGGAGGGAAATTAAGCTCCCACCGCAAACTGTATTTGTGTATAGCTGTTTAATAACTGTGTATAGCTGTTTAACCACCCTCAGAGAGGCATATGATTATGAGAAAATAACACATTCACACAGTTAGCACACATTGTTTCAATGTGTATCTCCACTGTACAAACTTTAATTCTGTAGCACAGTGGGGGTACAGGCAGTGCCTGGGAAAACTCAAGCCCTCGCTGTTCTGCTGTGAATAGGTTTTCAGCGTGTGCTTTGGTAAGCAGCACCAGCAGCTAACTGTTTCCTCCATCCAAGCCCTTGCCCTCATAGAGGTTTAATTGTAAAGGAAGTGACAAGAGCACAATAGTTTTCATTGCAGTAGTTGAGCAGGAGTGTGAGGTGTGTGTTCCTCCTCTCCTACTGTTTGTAACACAGGTCCAGGTAAAAATAATGTTCCCACAGCACTTGTCAAAGAACACTGATTATGATGGTTTGTCTTCTCCAGGTCTGATGTCTGTAACCCCCTCTGGCCACATACGGTCACTGTTGTGTATGTACATATGCATATATTTGTATGTGTATATGTATATTTATATAAAGAAAGAATAATAGACCGTTTTTAGTGGTTTGTATTGTTTTAAGGTTCTTTGTGAAACACTGATTAAATAAAGTCAATAACTATGATGACAATAAACTAGTTCTAGTTTTTAAAACATGGTTTTATTTGTTTGTCGATTTTATTTGTTTGTGAATTTTTCTGCTTTTATGTGTTCTCTCCATCTTCATCCACCTTTCCTGGTGATCCTAACCCTAGTGTTTCAGTGAATCTGATTATGTGTATACAGCGTGTGTCTAATATCTATTTATGTTTGGATATGGTGTGTTTGCAAACGTGTGTCTGTTTTCATTTGTGAGGCTCTGGATTTCCCTTGTCAGCTTTCTGGAATGGCTGCTAATTGACTAGCTGCAGTAACCGCAGTGTTCAGTATATCGCCCACAGATTGATTACACTGCATGTGGAAATTCATGAATAATTTACCCCTATACACTGGCAGAAACATTTATCAGACTACAGTTCTCAAAGATTGCAGTTTTTCTAGCAATATTCCTAATTTTAAACATGCAGTCTTAACACTTCCCACATTGAGCATTTGCAAGATTTGATTTTGCTTACAGCGAGAGAAGTGATTTAGTTAGACTTTGATCTTCATTGCAAGGTACAGTCAGTCCATACCAGCTTAATTAATGATGTTCTTCTTTCCCATAACGAGAAACCAAATTATCTTTTTTATATACACATGCATAATTGCACATTTCAACAATGTCCCAAATCATTGCATGAAATTGCTTCATTATGAAATCCAATATCTTTTGCAAAATGCACAAAATCTTTGTTGTATTTGATATTTTTTATTTATTTTATATTGTTTTACATTTTTTAACAATAACAAATACTTTTGCCTCCCTCTGGAAAATTTTGATAGAGAACATTTAATCACTAATTACATTTAACGCTCCAGCTTACACACTGAATTGACAAGACGCCACCCACTCGATCAGCCTTGAGCTTCTGTACACGTAATAAGTGCAATTCAGAAATTAGCCTAATCATCCTCAAAAACATCCTCACCCCCATCAAATCTGACATTAATGGATCTACTTAGTCTATAAATGGCTTCCAGTTTCTAAAGAAACCTCCATCTT